>APFE031563906.1:49567-92715 GCA_000404065.3 Pinus taeda
AAGTAATATATATGGATTTTTGATTAACTAATATGTGTGTGTGTTTTTCAGAAAGATTGCATCAAAGAAGGTCTCTGTGAATATGTCTGGAACAAAGACAACAAGTCCATCATCTAAAGTTGTAGGTGGGCACGCTTTGAAGATTGTCGAACATAGCCAAACTGAGAAACATCATAAAAGTCGACCAACTGGCCCATCAAGTACACCAAAGATTATTTCTGAATGGATGAATTCATGAGAATGAATAAAACAAATTTTACATGGCATGTTAAAGATGTTAAATCTGATGATAGTACACATCTCTATTTATATTGTGGTATGATTTACATGGGTGAATTGTATGAGGTGATAGGCAGAGTACGACACATGTTTGGTGCCGAATTGAAACTTGCAAAATTGCCCAAATCACATGAAAACGTTAGAAATCATCTCTCAAAGAACAAGTATAACACAGATGGAGAATATACACCATTGTGTGAAGAAATCTCATTCAACATTTCAAATAACATTGTAAGTATGCTCATTTATATTTATGTGTTATGTATGATTATAAGGATCATTACATTTTTTATAAATAATTGATCATTGACATATTGTATTTTATTTTTTAGGATTTTGCTGAGAGCCTTTCAATGATGTTGGAGGGTATTTATTATATAGAGCCAAATATTATGATTGCGATCAATAGTTTCCATATAGACTTAGAACAAGAAAAGAGAATGAAGCAAAAATTAACAATCCATGACACTGCAATGGTACATTTAGGGGATCAATAAAGAATCCATACGGTGGGTCAATCTAACAAAGATAAACATGTTTCTTTTGAAGATGTGGCAATTGTAGCTGAAATTGAAGATAAAAAATATGTTTCCATTAGTGAGGAGGAGGTTAGAACTATTGTTGAAAATGAGAAAAGCAATAAAACATAGAAAAGAAAAATGCCCATGGATGTCACTCTTCCACTTGATGATGAGGATATTATTTATGTAGAAGAAGATATGTCAACTAGGAAGAAGAATAAATCAAAAATTGGTGAAGTTGTTAAAATAATAAACAACAATGAAGAAAAAAGTGAAAGTTCTAAATGAAGCAAAGAAATCATAACACCAGGTGTTGATTTAAAAGATGGCATTATGAAAACAAAACAAAATATCATTTGGAATCATTTGAGGAAAAATAAATTAATTAATGGTGGCAAAATGTTTGAGCTTAATATCACCCAATTCTATAGGTTAGATGAAAGACAATCTCAATATCAAATTAGAAAGGCACATCACTTACATGTCCATAATTTGAAAACATTGTTCAGGTACAATCTATATGAATATGTGGTGGATTATGTGGTTCTTGTTAATCCAAATCAAGTTCCCAATAAGGAGGCATCTGATAGGACACTGTTTTGACTACAGATATTATGTAATTGGAGGGAACCATTCAGCAGAGTCCAAAAGAGAATTAATCGGGGAATATCCTGGAAACTATCTTTTTGAAATAGTGAAATGCATCATTTATGTTGATTTAACAGAAACAGAGGCAAATTTATTGGCATGGGATCATAATGTGGATAATGACTATATAATGTTTATGACTTTCATCCAAAGGGTCAGATTTATTCATAATGAATTTGTAGAAAAATGTGATGGGGATAAGGCAAAGGTCAATTTAAGCTTTCGGAAGGAATGTTGCATGGAAATAGGTTATCAAATTGATGATAGAATCAAATCAAAAGGTGACAAAGTAAATTCATAACTATTCATAGGCATAGATAACTTTTCCTAATTGGCATTTACAACAGGCAAGATATGGGAATTGATTGATGACATTTTCGACATGTGGAAGAATATTGCTAGCAAATATCAGAAGGTTAAAAATTCTAACCCCATAATATGTACCAACAGTAAGACAGGTTCTGAAATCAAGCAACTTCCAGATGATACGACTATCACACCTTGGAAAACATTGCGAGTGAAAAATGACAAACTAGTCAAATCAGTATTATGTCATGTGAAGTCAGGTGAATTGTCATTGCAGGAAATGTTCTCGGAATTTCAAAAATAAATTTGTTAAATTATTTTTACTTTTCTTGGATTATAATTTTCTTTTAAATATAACATATTTTTGTTGATATTATTTGTTATATATATCACTATATTAACAATTTTTACTTTATTTACGCAGTTATAAAATTTATATGACAATACAAGAACATATGGTTAAAATGTTGAATGAAGAGAGTTGGAATGATGTTGTACTCAACTATACAGAATCAAGTTCTACAACAACACTTAAAGATTTTTATTTTTCATTCAAAAAGGTATTGTTGATTTTTAAATTCATTTTTTTATATAATTTATTTTATTTTATTTTATTACTTATACTTATATTTGTTTATTTCATTAAAAATGTTCATGAAAGATGTGAATGGAGTACCAAATACTTTTAAAAGCTTCACTGAAAAAATTAAGTTGGAAAGGTTGAGAAAGAAAAATCTTAGGAATGTTCAACTTGATCCTACTCTTACTCATTTCACTTGGAATGGGTTGGACACTATCTAATATCAAATAATACAAGGTGAATGTAAATACATTGCAAAACTCATACCTAAAAGGGAATACGCCCTGGTTATTTCAGACAATTTTCATGGTTTCAATTTCCCAGACATTGGATATGATAGTGAGCTTACACTTATCAAACTTTCAATAAAGTGGTTATAGGATTTCAAGAAGTCACAACATCACCACTTTGGAGATTTGTGACATTTCATTCAGAAACACAATTTTCAATGTTATTAATAAGTTTCAAGGGAAAATCAAACTCAAGGATGCATCTTACATGGTAAGACATTGAAATTGCATGTTTTATTAATGTAAAAAATAAAAATTATGTACAAGTGCATTGAACTTTTACTATGTCATGTTATAGGCAAAAGTCAAATCTTATTTATTCCAAAGATCAATCAATTACAAGTGATTGTGAGTTCATTCATGTTGAATGTTAGGCAAAAGATGATTGTTATAAGTCCATTCTTCTGAACCAAGTAGATGGAAAGAGTCATAGCCAAATACTGGTTCATGATGTTGTCGTAAAAAAGTTAACATATGAGGATAAAGATGCAAAAAGAAAGATAGTTGACATTTATCAAAAACCACAAACATTGATTAACTATCTTATATACTTATATTCAAATGAAAGAGATTGAGTTTTGGATTTATTTTCAAGTTCAGGTAAGTTTTATTATATAAAATTGAATTTTAATAATTTATTTTTTTGTTTTTATGTGTTTATATTAATTTACTTATTGTTTTTGTGCTTGATAATTAGGTACAACACTAGCATGTTGCCTACAAAAAGGAAGAAATTGCATTGCGATTCAAAGAGACACACTAATGCAATTTTATTCAACAGAGGATTAATGTTCTTCAATTTCTTCCAGATGCAATGCAAGAAGTTGGTTTGAGGAAAGGAGATTTTAATTAATCATGTGTGGCAAAAACGGCAAAAGAACCTCAACCATAATTATATGGAATGATTGGGAAAATACACTTTGGGAGATTTGTAGACATGAAAGATCCATTAGAAGAGGAAAATGAGGAAACTCAAGCAAGAAATATTGTGGAAGAAGAAAATAATGAAGTTGAAGAAGACCATGAACATGGATTTATATGATATTGTTGATGACATTTAAGTTATGATTGCAAATCAAGGTCAATTTTGAGAGATCCTCATTAGTTTTACTTGTAATGTTTTGACTTTGAGATTTTATGAGAAAAATGGACATTTGATTATTGTTGTTATATGTTCAATATTTGTATTATTTGATTTTCACTTCACTTTTTGTGTAAATCATTTTTTTTTGCAAAAAACTTGTGAGTACTATTAATTTTTAACATAAAAATCATAAAAATGGTATTTTTAAAGTTCTTTTTGTTAGGATTTTCCCATCAAAATCATTTATTTGACATGTCATTTTTGACAAAAAATCTGAAAATGTGTATTTTTTTCATTATATTTATATTGAAAATGTGTTTTTTTTGTCAAATGTTTAAATTTTTGTTTTTTTAGTGACAATTATTAGATGTACATTGAAATATTAATTAACATTACATAAACATATAGAAAATACTAACTTTAAAATATTGACCATTTTTTTTATTTTTTTTAACTGCACGAAAAAATTGAGTTTTCATTACAAAAAATTGAAAAGAAAAATAAAAACATATAAATACATAAATACACTTAAAAAAAATCTTGCGAGAAGAAGAAGACATTAAAAAATTTAAAGCGTCAAAAATCAACCCTCTAAAAAAAAGGGGCTGATGCTGCATCAACACTTTTCAAAATCAGCATGAAAATCACTAACATTGTAAAAAAATGTTCATACTTTATACATAAGAAAATTTAAAATGCAAAAAATATGCTAAAAAAAAAGGTGTATTCTGCATCACTACTTTTCAAAATCGGATGATTTTTTGTTACCTCAAAAAAATGGGTACTAGGTCATTTTTTCATTTGATCGGTAACTATGTTCAAAGTGTCATAAAAAGAAGAAGAAAGACTTTGATCCTAATGAAACTTTTAATAAATTCCGAAAGGACAGAAAAAAGGTTAAGAAGAGAGGTTTTAATGCTCAATAAGGGAGCTCCTCAAAAAATGAACTCAACCAATCCTCAAATGAGGACATATATGATGAGATCCCTACAAAATTCATGTTGGTGGCCATAAAAAATATGCAAGTCGAGGCTATTTCTGATGATGGAGAAGTTGACCTTGAAGGAGAACTAGCAAGTTATCTTGAAGAAATAGAAAGGTTGAGGAAGAAAAATAAAGTCCAGAAGGAATCCTTGATAAAAGAAATGGTTGAGGTTATTGAGCTCTTGCTCTTACAAATAGAAGAAGGTAAGAAGATACAAGATTTCTTGAACCAACAATTGAATGAAAAGGATAAAAAATGTGAGAAGCTCAAAGGATAAATTGTATTGTTGAAAAAGGAATTGAAGAAGGCTAAAACATGGCTTAGTTTCAACCAATATTTTGGAAAAGGGACTAAAGATCTAAATTTGATATTGAAGCACAATGAGCCTCCTCAAATCGAACTAGTCTATGCTATGAAGTTGAGTCCAGTGCAACATCTGAATTAAAAGGAAAGAAGTAAATCACCTTTATTTCAACAACCAAAGAAGGGCTTGCGCTACAATAAAAGGGAGACATGCAACCCAAAAATAAGATCCATAAAATCAGCAACAACAAAGAAGAACGTTGGCCAAGCAAATCGAATTGCCAAGAATTTAGTCTAGCGTAGAAGGAAGCCTTCGAGGAACAATGATATATTCCCAAGATATTATTTCACAGCACAAATTATGGCCATAGAGCAACAAATTGCAGAGTTAATATCTTATAGACAACGCAGATTTAGCAGAAGAATTCAGCAGACAAAAAGAAAATCTAAGTACAATAACTCTTTTTATCTTTAGATTTAGTTACGAGAGAATCCATAATAAAAACCATTTTTTGTCACCGTTTCAAATCCCAACCAAGATCCATCATCGAGACCTTTTCAATGTTGATAGTAGAAGAGCTTAAATGAGGTATTTAAATAGTTATGAGGAGAGAAGGATGAGATGAATGTCGACTTCTTCAAATAATATTAATTCTAATTAATTACTGATGAGTTAATTTATTAATTTAAATATTAACACAATAGTAATAATATTATTCATTATAAATTAGGGTGTGAAATATTTATTATATATTTGTAATATATATTAGGAAGGAGAGTTGGCATAGCTCTTAAACAAGTCATTGTAGAAGAAAAGGAAAATCGCAAAGGATGTGAAAGTATAGTCCACAAACAAGTTTTGTTCTTGATTCAAAGAAGATTTGAATATCAAGAGTTTATTTTGAATTTGCAATTGAAAATTGGGATGAGCAGTTCAGTTAAATTTAATAGAAATATGGAGGAAATTGAACAAGGTTCAATAACTAAAAATTTTGCAGTTGGTAGACAATATGTGGTTGAAAGGTTATATGTTCTTGTATCAAACAAGAAACAATTTTCTTCTGAGATTGGGAGGATTATACTCAAGATATTGCATAGGTGGATCGTGAAAACTACAAAGGTGATGAGCATGTGGAATTGTCAAAGTCAACAAGTCAAGGAAAGATGGAAGGATATACAGGACAACATAAAGTAAATGGATTATAGACAGAAGAAGATGTTGGTGATTGAGTCAGAGATCAAATAGACAATCAGGTACAAGACAAGGGAAAATACATAAAGTTGGAGCTCAATTTTATTGAGATGATGACAAGGCAGCAGCAGACAGAGGAGCATAAATTTATGTTGTTTGAAGAGTTGTTTATGCAGGATATCAACATCAAAACATTATGCAAAGGAGAAGCTTATGAAAGTAGAGCAAAAGGACATCCACAACACATAGTTTGGCACCTAAGAGAAAGAGAGAAGGTAGTAAATGCACCTCTAATTGAAAAAGGTCAGACAACCAGTTGGAAGATGAAATCTAATGAAGTTTACAACAGAAGAACTGAGAAGACTCATGAACAAGATTCTATGAATTATTTCAACCTGGGGAGTCTGATGCAAGAGCATTTTTCAAATCTTATAAGACCCATGAGTCTTATTTCACATTTACTAAAGGGAGTGGGTTCCCTTAATCATTTTATTTACTTTTTCTAAGTTTATTTGAGTTTTGAAGAGATTGGAATTTAATTTGATTAATGGAGAATATGTCGTGAATGTAGAGATCTTAGAGCAGTGTAACAGGAATCGACGAGTACTCGCGAGTTAAAATCTGATCGCCCATGAAACAAGCAGAGTCAAAACTCTACAAGTCAAATCGCGTTGACTGAGTTTGACTCATAGTCAACACGAGTTTGGTGCATGAGTTTGCAACTGGGCTGATTCCGCGTTTTTTTTCCCAAGTCCCACCATTTTTGGGTTTAGGGTTTATCGGGTTTTGGATTTTCGCTTTATCAGATTGTTGCAAATCTAGTCATGCCACAGAGCCATTCCACCATCCAATATGCCACAGACTCGCAGAGAAGCTGACGGGAATATGAAAGGAGTAGACTGTGAGGATCACTGTATTAGCCTATATACATAATACAGTCACCAGTGATATACATCAGGCAAAAACCTTGATGTGGCATACATCGCAGGTAGAACTATACACATTTGAAAGGTTCTAGGCAGTATTCTGCATGTTGCTTATTGCTCGCCCTTGTTCTCAAGAATGGGTGTTGATATATTATAGTCATTAGAGTCAATGGATTGGGTAATTCTTCAACTATTTTAATATTCTATAAAAGAACATGTTTTAGGGGTTTCAGACTTCTGTCTTTGGCCACCTTTTTTGGATACAGGCAAACACTTGTTATTACTAAGCTACACATTGTTGCCAATTGAGCTTTTAAATTTCCTTTATGATGGTTACTATTAGGAGATAGATAGAGTACTCAGTAAACATTGGTTTACTTAGTATTTTACTATTTTTGAGTTCTTTCTTTTCCAACGAGACTGGGAGTGATATGACATGGAATTCTATCCTAGTAGTACTGCAAACAGATCCCATATGAGTCCATGAACTATCCCATTCAAGTACAAATTCATGAAGGATCCCAGCCTTATCCAAGAAAGAACCATATCTAGTGCATATCTAACTGAATCTAGTAATCTACAGAGAAAGGGGTAAGGATATGGTAACATAGATAAAAGCCATAAAAAATATTAGGATGGTATTCTGTCAAGCATGTAATTCAATTCTAATCAGCATCTCTCCAATTTCCAACAGAAATCCAGAAGAACAAAACGATGATAAACCTAGTCCATCCAAAAATCTGGAATACCTAGAGTGTTGGCATAACCATAGATGAAATGTAAGTATATAATTAAACTGTATTTATTTTGCTTCCTAGAATTAGAAAAGGTTTCAAACAAACAACAATATTGCTCCATAACAATGATTGTCACACCTATCTATCTCCTAGTACATTAGAATACTGCTCCATAACAGTGATCCTCACTCACATTTTGTATAGTCTCTATAATATATATGTTTACTGACATCTGTCTTCATTTAATTTTTTAGATTTCTAGCATATTTTAAATATTTGGATCATTTTTAAATTTAATTTTTTATTGTCTTTCACAGGAGCCACAAATTAAATAGAAGCCACGACTCCAAATCTTAACAAAAGCTACAAATTAAACACAAGTCCAAAACAACAACAATGCCGAGGGAGAAGGACTTTGCTTGGGCTTATCGTGACAAGATTCCTGGAGACCCCAAGCTCGTTTGTAAATTTTGCAAAACGAATGTAGTGGAGGCATTTATAGATCCACCTTGCATAAATACCTGGCCATGATAAGGTCTTTACAACAAGGTTGACGATAATGTCAAACACCAAGCAACTTGGCCATTGATATGTTGCGTCAACATAATGCCAAGAAAGCAAAGCAAAATAATGAAATAGGAACTCTTGGAGTTGATGGCTTTTCTACCACTACCCCCTTGTCACCTCGCTCTGTTGAATCCTCAATGTCGTTCCCAATTTTCCCACACATGCCTCCAATTCCAAGTCAAACTCAAGGCCAAATGAGTCCTTCAACACTAGAGGTGGAAACATAAACACCTTTTTTGCTCCCCGCACAAAACACAGTTCCCAACCTACCTTGGATGCCACTGGTTGGAAAAAATATATCAATAGTCGGGCAAGGAAGGCCATTGCTAACTTTTGGTACTATTCTGACATACCTTTCCACTATGCCAAAAGTTCTTATTGGCAAGCTATGATTGATGTAGTTGCTATTGTAGGTCCATGGTTCAAAGCCCCTACATAAGAGAGCCTTAGGACAGATTTGTTCTTAGAGAGTGTTGAAGATGTCATGCTTGTGCTAGATGAGTTTTGTTCATCATGGGTAGAAATAGGGTGCACCATCATGAGTGATGGATGGACAGATCAAAGGAATAGAACTTTAATAAATTTCTTTGTATCTTGTCCCGCAGGCACAATGTTTCTCAAATCAATGGATGCTTCAGACAAGGTTAAGACTGCCCAACTTATTTATGAAATGATGGAGGAAGTCGTTCAAGAAATGGGAGAAAAACATGTTGTACAAATTGTCACTGATTGTGCAGCTAATTATATGGCTGCTGGTAGACCTTTTGAGATTAGGCACCCCACTATTTTTTGGACCTCTTGTGCTGCCCATTCCATAGATTTAATGCTTGAGGACATTGGTAAGCTTCATTGGATACATGAGGTTGTGGAGAAGGCAAAATCCATAACCAAATACCTATACAACCACACTATTGTCCTAAATACGATGAGAAAATACACTGAAGGTAAAGAAATTGTTCGACCTGAAGTGACCAGATTTGCAACAAATTTCATATCTTTGCAATCTGTCATTGAGCAAAAGATAAATCTGAAGAGGATGTTCTTGGAACCTGAGTGGATGGCATCTAAACATTCCAAGACCCTTGAAGACATCGAAATTGTTGCACTTGTGTTTAATGATGGTTTATGGAAAGATGCTGAAGATATTATTGCTATGACAAAGTCCCTTGTTAGAGTTCTCAAGTACTTCGAGTCTTTTAACTTTTTCATTTTTTAAATTTCATTTCAAGCTTCTTTTTATATACAATGTTTCATATTTCTTTAAATTTGAATGATTGAACTTTAAGGATGGTTGACGGTGAAAAACCCGCTATGGGTTACATTTATGAGGCGATGGATCTCACAAAGGAGGCCATCAAAAGAAGATATGGGGATGATGAGACAAAGTATATGCCTCTTTGGGACATTATAGATGCATGTTCGGATAGGCAATTGCATTCCCCCTTACATGCTACTGGGTACTTCTTAAACCCACAATATCTTTATGATAAGAGCAAATTTAATGAGGATGGGGAGGTTGGCAAAGGACTTATGACATGCATGTAAAGGTGCTTCCCTAATCCAGAATATCAAAGTCGTGTCTTTTCCCAACTACAAGATTATAGGGCGCCATATAAATTGTTTGCCTATACCAGTGCTATAAGAGAAAGCTAAGATGTTGCCAGGTACGCAGCTTGAAGGCTTCATCAATTCATTAAATTTGTTTAAACTTTATTTTTTATGTTAAATGTTTTATTAAATTTTCTTGTCTTTTTAAGTTTTTACTATTTAATACTTCTACTCACAAACCCTTGCCACTTGCTAGGTCTTTGGTGGCAAAACTTTGGTAGTGATATGCTAGATTTCAAGAGATTTGTCATTCGAATCTTAGATCAAGCATGTAGTGCTTCAGGTTGTGAATGCAATTGGAGCATGTTTGAGAAAATACATTCTAAGAAGCGCAAACGCTTGAATGACCTTGTATTTGTCCATTACAATCTACGACTTCGCAACAAACAAATATTAGGTGAGACTCGAGAGTTTGCATTTGAACGTTTCATAATCTAGTTCGTACTTTAAAGTTCAAACTTCAAACTTCAAACTTCAAAGTGAAACTTTAATTCACATTTCAATGTCTCATGATAATGACAGGTTTGGATCATTCACCAATCGACCTTGAAGAGATAGATTTGCAAACTACAAATGCACAGACTGGGTCCAATTAGAGGAGGCTCCTCTTTTAAGCCTTCATGACTTGGAGAAATTTGAGAGTCAAGCAAGCGAAGGAGTGGAAGGAATTGCTTCTAATTCTCACTCTTAAGAGTCCTAGACTCTTAGTTACTGATTTTTTTTTTCAGATTAGTATGCAGTTTTTTGTAAACTTTTAGAAGCACATGCTTCTGGTTCTATGTACTATGTAGTCACTGGTTAGGACTCAGGAGTCAAGACTCAGTGCTTTGGATCATGTTTGGACTCATAACATATACGAGATACTTATTCATTCATGATATTTTGGACATCTATTGATATTATGCAATGTTTGGACATGTCTTTACCAAATATTAATGAAAAATGTTTTTTTTAATTCAATATATGTGTATATTTTTATTTAATGAATTCAGCAATTTTTTGCCGATTTTTTCCCAATCCTATTAAAACGCTTCACTCTTTTGCCTCGCTAATTTATTGTCGATTTCGAGTCTGGTAACATTGTCTTAGAGACAGTTAAGTAATCCTAGAAAGAGTGAGGATTTGAGGGATTTAAATGATTAATTTGGGTTTCTGTTTGAGAAAAGAGTGGAGCTGAAGAGATACTTTAGGAGAGAGTGAGAGATTGTTGGATCTGAACTAAATTGGTTCATGAATCCATTTTTGTATAAATTGTGATCTTTTGAATAATCCGAGAGGTTAGACAAAGGTTAATTAGAGGTTAGCCAGAGGTTAGCTAGAGCCTAGCTAAGGGTTAGAGAGATAGAGGATAGTAAGAGCAAGAATGAGGAGTTAGGAAGGGCAGTAGATGGATTTTATGGAAAAGCACTGAAACAGTCGAATGTGACTATTTTCCTTGTAAATATTTTATAAAAATACCAAAACAGTGTGCATTTGTGTATATAACATGTATGGAATTTGTGTCTGCGTGTGTCCTAATAGCCTTATGGTGCATTGACTGTGAATCTAAGAAATATTGTAGAATTTTGCATTGGATAGCATGAATGACTGGCAGAATTTCCCTTACGGGATTAGCATTTAAATTGTCTAATAAAACTTGTGAATAGGCGTGTAGAGATTGGCATTTTCCTTTTGAATGGATGGAGATACCAGCGAAAGCAAACGCAAGGGTTGTTACAATGGACAAAGGAAGACTTAGAATTATCTTATAAAATAGAGAACGTAGGCTTTTTCTCAAATTTCCTAAGGGGTTGTAAAGAAATAGTGAAGGGCGAAAGAACGATGGAAATTAAATTACATCATTGAAAATGGAAGATGGACGACTCAGATTAAAGCGCCGATAGCATGTTAAATCAATCAACACTTCACAAGTCAACAGTCGCAAGAGTGTTCTGATTGTCGATGGGAGGAAATCCACGACCATCGCGTGACAACAAGCGCAGGTGTTAATTAGAAGAGAAGGCAGTATTTGTGGATGGTAAATGGTTTCTCATGCAGCCACAAAACCGTAAGTGGGATTTGAAAAACAAACCCGAGAAAGTTATAGACTGTGATCTGATCTAGTTGAAGTATGGATAGATCACATTCATCCATTGAATCACTAATCAGACGGATATCGCATAGGAAAGTGAATGGAGTTTAAGTCCAAAATCAGACACAATGAGGGTAAAACCTTGCTGAGATCCGCCATCAAGACCGTCCATTGGATGGTTGATCAGATGACAATCGCGCTCGAACATGCACGTTGTTTAACTTTTCGAGCGCACCTGATATGTTATCAACGCGAGTTAAATTTATTTTAGATCCGGTCTTAAGTGTTAAATTGGGGTCGGCAGTGCTTGATAATGATATATTGTGGTTGCGGGTTATTTTCATTAATAAAATAAAATTGATCGAAAACTCTTCGCTTATAGAACTGGTTGATGAGAATCGGGAGTAAGGTTGGAGAGGGATTATTTTAACCCAATGTAATATTTTCTTGATTAATCACCTAAAAAGAGCATTATCTTGGGTTATACAGCGAGGTTTAGTATTAACCTTACAAGATAGTTGGGTTTAACTATTAGCCCCGCATCATTCATCTTATGGTTCCTCAAGATAGTCCTCATCTTGATTTTTATCATTTTCATTGGAATCATTATCTTTCATTTTTTGCAACATCTTCATTTTCATTATCATCATTCTGGTCAAAATCTTCTTCTCCTGCTTCACCTTGTTTTTTTCTTTACTATCTCTATTATCTTCCTTATTATCGATTTCCTTTTGACATGCTTTAATTTATGTACATGATTTTTCTAATCGTTGAAATACTTCTTGAATTTTATTAAGCTTCTCAACGCAATCAGGACATGAACGTAATAGCACATTGTGCGGCGAACAACGTTCAAAGACTCGCATCATTATATTGTGTGCCATGGCTCTGATACCACTAAAGCATAAAAATTGATAGCTTGTAGGCTTAAATGTAAAAATACACAAGAGATATTTGTAATAATAATTTATTATATATAAAAAGTGTACAAGTGATGAATGTTACAATGAGGACCCAGGTATATATATTTAAGCAGGTGTCCTTTCGTGAATGGGCATGTCTTTTAGACATGTCTTTTCACTTAACTTAATGACTATTTAATCTAATCAATATTTGATTACTTAATATTTACATTTATTTTATTTATTTACTTGTTATGAATTATTCATAACACCATCCCAAAGGATATGGGCTCGAATGATCATGAACTTTCAATCCCAATTTTTTTACCAACTCTACTACAATGAGATTTGCTTTCCATCACGAGTCAAAAAGAGCATTAATCTTTGTCTTCTTGACTTGTATCTTGATGTGGAAGAGTTTGGGCATTTCTTTCTCTTCCTATTGTTGAAGGCTACTCAAATTCACCTCCTCCTCCATTGACATACAAATGATCCTCTCATCCATGTTCGTGTTTTGTTTAACATAGTTAATCGAATCAATGGCCATGAGATTCTTCTTTTCATTGTCTTTCTTTTTTTTCTTTAGGTTAGGCTCGAGATGCAACTTCCAATACTTCTCCTATGTATGGTCGTCAATGTTGCAGTGGTTGTTGGGGTCTTTGCACTAGTTTGTTGTGGTTATCGTTTTTTTTATCTTTTCCCCATTTCCACTTCTTCCCCTCCTTAGAAGCATCTCGTTGCTCCTTCTACTTCGATCCGCTTGATTTTTCCTTCTTCGGGCTTATTTTCTTATGCAACCAACTCTCAAAATAGAAGAAAATATAGATCAATGACTTAAAAATTAGTATTTTCAAGGGAGCAACCTCCTTTACATTACATAAATGAATAATTATTGGATGATACAAATGATAAAACCTCCTTGGTATATATAGGAGTCTAAGGGGTCATAATATAATAAGAATCTACATAATAATAATAATATAAGCGCACAACAATAACAATAGTGGGCTTCTATGTGGCACAACAATAAAAATAGGGGTTACACTAACAATAACAATAAGTGGAATACACTAGTATTATAGGGACCTTACATGCCCCTCTTTTAGAAAAGTGTTGTCCTCAATGTTTGAGTAATTCTGGATGCTTCTATATAAAAAATTTATCCTCACATGTAGAATTTTCAGCGGACAAGTTCTTCCACTTAATTAAATACTCTTAAAATTAATCAATTTCGTAGTTGCTGGATTATTGTTTCCGTGACTGCTTTAGGATCAAATATGATTTTTCCTTCTTCGTCAAATTTTGGAAACAATGGTTGAACTGGGAGCTTGTCACTTATTATGAAATTTTCAAATATGAAATTCTACTACAATAATTGATTTATTTCCCCTACTTATATTCCACAATAAGTTATTTACAAAACCCTTTAGTAAACATCAAAGTAAATTCTACTACAATTGTCACATAATAGCATATAGAAAAGAACAGTGAAATACAAGCACAAGAATCAATCACATCAACACAATTATTTTTGGACAATAGTCCCAAGAAAAACCCAATGCCGGAAAACCAGTGTAGCAAATGAGGGTTTATTTATTATTCTTCAGCAACAATCTCTTTACAAGGAATGATTTGCAAGACATAAAGAAACCTCTAAGAAAACACCTTAGATAATTTTATGCATCCCTTGCTACGCTACCTCTCTGAGTTGTCCCTCTGTGTTGTCCCTCTGATGCATTGCGTCCCCTCCTCCTCAGTCTTCGACGGATGTTGATACCCTCCTCTTCCTTCACCCTACAACTCTCTCTCTCTGTAATCAAACTCTTACTCCTTGAGAATCAATTTCCCTCTGGTTACTAAGTATTTGCCGAGTGTGTCTCCAAATGACTCTCTAGTCTTCATGTATACTTTTCCTGTTGAGATATCAACGACCACGATCTAATCTCTAATCAACAGCTAAGATTAAATTAAACTTGATCATCGTCTCTTAGAAGCTTCTCACCCATATTTTCATTAATACCAATTAATATTTTAATTTTCCTAATTTTAGACTTAGGAACCCCGTTAAAAAATATTAATTATGTTAATAAAATACAATTCAGGTGGAATTTCACCAAACGATTTCTGGGTCTTGGAGATCTCATGTATTCTAGCTCCTCCACAAAATTTCGAAGCTCGAACACATCTGATGCTACCAAAAATCAGCACTTATAACCTTCTTTAAACATAAAAAATGGAAAATTACCATAGTGCCAATATTTTGCAACACCTTGTAATTACCATAGTACTTCGGTAATAATTTATTATCTTTCTTAGCTTTCTTGAGGGACATTTTTTTTATGGTTGTAGCCGTAAAAATACCTAGTCGACTACATCAAAACTTTTTTCATTGCAATGTTGATCTGCCTGTTGTTTCATTTAATTCTGCGCTAGAGTAAGGTTATCCTTTAAGAGTTGGAGAACTTCTTGTTGATGCTCCATGTGATCTTCCACCGCTTGAACCTTAGAATTTTTCTTAAAGATAGTGTGATTGATGGTTGATGATATCCATAAAGTGCCATAAATGGGGTCATTTTTGTTGTAGTATGAAAGAAAGTGTTATACCACTATTCAACTAGAGGTAACCACTTTACCCATTGTGTTTGTTTATCAGATACAAAGCAAGGAAGATATCCTTCCAACAATATGTTCACTATCTCAGTGTGCTCATCAAATTGAAGACGATAAAGCTATGAGGTAATTGAGTGTCAAGACAAGAAAATATTTCCATCCAAAAATTTCCATTGAAAATGGGATCTCTCTCACTTAAAATAATCTTTGGGTTTCCATGCAGCTTTTGAATTGTTTTCATAAATGTAGTAGCCACTGTACTTGCTTTAAAAGGACGAGATAATGCACAAAAGGGAGCATACTTGGTAATTCTATCAACTACCACTTTCATGACACTAGTTCCTTCAAATTTGAGTAGACCTATGATAAAATCCATTCATGTGCCCTTTTAAGCCATCCATGTCCCCTTTTAGTTCATCTTTGGTTGCTCTTTGTGAGAGCGAAATTTGTTGCACTTGGTCTTGTAATTTTGATATATCTTGCAATTCTTCCTCTTCATGAGTCATAGTAGAGCTTTCTGAGGGCATAATGGATGTAGAATTATTTTGTTTGGGAGGCATTTGAGAACCAAATATTGATATTTATGCTTCAATATGCCCTCTAGGTATTATGCGTGTGCACAAGCCTTATCCATTGATCTAGGCTTGAAAAACATCACTTGTTTTTGCAAATGCTTGTGTAGACCCCCTCAGATACTTGAGAAGTACATCTGGGTTGTTTGGGGAGATACCCAACATTATGGCCATCTTTTTAAATTTTATGGTGTACTCCTACACATGTTGCCCCTACTTCCTGAAGTACTGCCATTGGATCCACTAGTCTTTTACATATTTGATAGGGTGAACTTGTGACTTGATGCGGGTTTTAAAATCCTCCCACTTAGCCACTAGAGGATCTCCCTACAACCTCAAGGTCTTCGTCTGGTTTTCCCACCAAGTCAGGGCATAAGCCTCTAATTTCAGTCATGCAAATGAAATCATATATTACTAAAATACATTATTGATTGATGCAACCAATGATTTAGCTTCATAGTGTCGATCTCATTTTCATACGACTTGATATCGACCTTTCGTTTCCATTTTAAACAAGGGTGTGAATGGTTCATATGGCAGTTGAACTAGGTTGATCACTTTTGGGTCATTTCTTCGACTAGTTCTCCATTTCTTCCCACTCTCATGATCTCCCCTCTGATTTTTCCTCGTCATTAGAAACCCCATCTCTAAGTAACCCGAGCTTATTATCTAGGGTCGATGTGAGGAGATTCAAATTACAACTTATATATGCAACTTGTGCTTCTAGCCACAAAAACCTCTCCTCTGTTGAATCAAGAGGGCTATTCACAGACTTGTTAGCCATGATTAGGGTTTTATGACTTTTGGCTTAACCAATCTAGATCCCCTACAATTTCACAATATACCCAAAGAATCATATTCTAATACTAATATGATCTGTAAACTACCGTGGATATTCCACTAGACAGTTCATCACAACAACTCTGATAAAACCATATTTAAAAATATGAAATCCATATTGTTAAGGTTTTATCTCTTAAATTTTTGGATATGTAGGTTATTGTTAATTGCATATGCATGCAAATTAAAATTATGCAAAAAATATAGAACAACAAAATAAAAACTTACAAACCACAATTTGACAAAATATAACCTAGGAAACCATTTCGAGAAAAAACTTCGCTGAAAGGTGAGGTCGCTCTCCTCTTCCTTTGAATAATAAGTGGTTGCAAATACAGAAAAGGTTTCTCCTCGTAGGCTACTATAATGCACAATTCCTCTCTATGTGTTCTCTCATTATCCCTCTCGACTATTTTGCTCATCTATGGAAGAAATGCACACGAAAATAATGAAACCCCTTTTCCTCCTATTGACCCGTTATAACACTACTCGACAGCCTACTAGTAGTTGGGTTTGACTACCTCAACTTTTAACTAGAGTTACAATATGAATTATTCTAGAGTCTTCTTCATAATAATCACGTAGATAGCCCTTTTTCCCTGAGTTATAGGGGTACATGTCATCCTCTCAAATTATGGTGAAAACAAGAAATTTAACTTCTAACATAACTTTTGTATATAGAGTTTGATTGAGGTGATCCATGCATTGTTGGAAAGGTCTTTGTGTGTAGAATATGAAAAAAAATGTGGCACTAAAGCTGTGAGGTTTTACCCCCAAAAACATCATGTGATGCCTCAAAATGCTCCCAAACGATTTCATATCACAAATTGCCAAACTATGTCTCGTCGGTAAAAATGGACATGTTAATTGATTCCTCCACCTTTTCCATTCTAAAAGCATCAAGATGGATGACTAACAATATAATGATCCAATCTGGATCACTTCTCCTTCCTCTTGTAATCCCTCTAGAATAAACCTAGCCAGTGTAATTAGGTTTTTAAAAGACGATCTTAGGGAATGATGCTAAAGAGGCCTCAAACGATTTTGTCCAAGCTAGTGAGATTTTTTAAATGAGTAACAACATGTCATGTGTACCATTGTTGGTGATCTTCACACCACAAATCCTTTGAAAAAGGGAGAACTTTCCTTGCAAACCTAAGTGACAAGCTTACCTAACCACCAAGATGAGAATATACAGATGGATCATGATGCCAAATCCTACACATCCCAATGTCTCCCAAATTGCTAAGCAAGAAATTAAAAGTCTGCCAAGTAGCCCCCAACATCTTGAGTGGAGCAAACCCCAAAATCATGAATGCCTAAGCATCCACAATTCTATCAGAATGGAAAGGGACCTTTAATATCTAAATAAGTTTATGTTATTGAATATGGTGTTGAAATGAAACTTGTTGAGGAGCATCCCCATATATTGTATGTACCACCCATTTTCCAATGGGACCAACCCCTTGTGCACTTAGGCTAGAGATTCTCACCTTGCCTTGATCCCTTAGTAATGTGTATACATCCCTAGCCACCTAATGGATCTTTTTGTCACTACCCCCTACCTCAACATGCCCCCAAAAATATTATGAGAATGAAACCCAACTATTCATAGGTTTTTTAACAAGGCAAAATAAACCATGAATAATAAATGTGCACTACTACTAAAACCTTGTCAACCACTGCAACCTTCTCAATAATTCCAATCTTCACTTCTCTTTGGAAAGTTTATAAGTTTTCGTCATTGTAAGTTATTTCTTTACATCTCAACAAGTAGAAGATTATAACCATATTGAAACTGAAAACCTAAACCTGCACGCTAAGCCAAGTTCGACGCTTTGATACCATTGTAATGTCTCAAATGAAAAAAAATTGGAACAAACCCTTCACATAAAATTTTGATTCACTTAATAGAAGATTGCCATGTAAAACCCAAACACTGGAAATTTGACAGAAACAATAAACACACAAATTGCACAGAAATCTCATTAAAATATCACGCGAGGAACAATGAGAAATGCAGCAACAAAATCCAACTTTATTATATAGAGATATATGCCAATACAATAGTTGGGAACGACCCTCTGGCCTCCAAACTGAAACAAAATATCGATCATTACCCCTGTGGATTCTGAATGAATCCACCAAGGGGAGATGGTTGCTCACCCAATCTGTCCAAATCACCCAAGGGTTTTCGTCCTAGGGCTACCAATGGAGTATAGAACCGGGTTCTCAACCTCTCATACAAGAAACAATACACAATCCAAGATGTCTTTAAATGACCTCATTCTCGTCTTTCATAGATTCGATGGATAGATCTCCAAGCCTCTAGAAGCATCTTATTTTATTATTTTATTATTATCGTAAAAGCTCCTCCATTGAGTTTATCTTAAGTGACCTTTTATTTTTATTTTATTTCATTTAAGTCACTTTTGGCCCATTTCCTCCAATTAATTATTTTTCCTTAATTAAATGACTAATTAAAGTTATTTTTAATTAAGAAAAATGGCAAACACCCACCATACTCTCTTGTACCATTGGAAGTCACTTCTCAACATCCCATCATGTAGATCTTCTTGTTTCGGTTCCAACGAGCTATTACATTAAGGTGTTCCATCAATTAATCTCCCCATAATGCCACCTCGAGCATAATTAATTTAGGCCCGATAATAATGCTAATTTTTTAAAGTTGTCGGAATGCGATGGAGCAAAAGCCAAATTGTGTCGATGATGAAACAAGTCAAGCAAATGCCATCATACCCCATAAAAACTCCTTAAAACTCCATCCAAACCCATAATGACATAAACCTGCTCCATTGACCTAGCCATCCCCTGCCCTGGAAATCCACTATGGTTGTACCACGGAGGAAAATACAAATGGGGACATTACAGTCCTCCAACCCCAAGATTGCTTTCCCTCAAGCAATCCAAAACTGTAGACCAATCTAATGGCCCAACACAACTGAGACCCAATGCCCGGATCCCATATGAACCATTGGGGGATGTTCTGCTCTTGTGCCAACCCACCATGAACGTACCCCTTGATGCATGGATCCCAGACCAATCTATGACTGAACCTGTCATCAACAAATCCTCTTGGATCCCAATGCCACGAAGTACAAGTATCAAGGCTCGAAGGTTCTTGCTATGTTATAACTCCAACCATGAATGTTGCTCCATCAAGCGAATACCAGCTCATCACCTCTCTCCAATTCAACCTCGGGCATAGGCCAAGGTCAACCCCACTTTGTTGATGTTGGGCTAGTGCTACTAAAACACTGGTGAATTATCAGTCTACACCCAGTGCCCACTACAACATATAGTAACCCCCTCATCGACGTGCCCCTGTTGCACTGTGTCGCGAACTAAGGTTGATACTCCATCAAAAGGATACCAACTCATGATCTCCCGCCAATCTAATGTATGTACATCTGTGCAAGGGATACGTCTGCCATGCTAATACTAGTCCATGCTCAACTCTTGATGCTCTACCCAATCAATCAAAATATGTCCAAGAAATCCTGCCTCTCTCCCTCTAATGGGAAAAAGTGGGCAAACTATACTATAAGCCCTACCTATGAACTTCTGGAGAGGGTTGTTTCATGAACATGTTGTAGCTTTGCGAGATACTACTACATTTGTTTGTACCTCATCAATGGGTAGACCCAAAGATGGATGCACTTCCACCTCCCTTGATTGATAGGAAACTCCACGCTCCTCCAGTCCACCAATCTCTTGCAAAATTGTCATATCATACTCCAACATCTCTTGAAGACGTGTCTGCAAATAGTACCACCCTGTTAGTTGTCTGTACATTTGCCTTCTCGTCATCAATGACTGGCCCCAAGGATGGTTGCTCATCCTCCTCCATCATAGGCTCAACATGAACCACCAACTGGTTCTCCCCACAAGGCTCATCATGCATAATGTTCATATCATCCTCCCCAGCTGACTCAAGCTCCACCATATGTTGCTCATGTTGAATCATCACTGGTGACCCATCATCTCGAATGTCTCCCATAGGGTCCACAAACTGCTCACCATACACACTAGAATATAAATTTGGCCTGATGTCAACAGCTCTACATGACTTGTGCCCCTCGAAGGCATCCTTGTACGAACACATGGGCTCATCCAAAGAAGAATCCTCGCCCTTAAGATCGAAAGGAATATCCACCTGCTCTACCTCTGTCATCTCCTCGGTGTCACTCATGCACGAGTGGTCAAGTCCCTTGCAGATGAAGCAAAGTTCCTTCCTTCCCAACTCATTCCTACTGCATGATCCCCAAACCTGAATAGCTCCTTCTTGGTCAACTGTCTCTGGAACAACCTAATGTTCTGCTCAACCAACCTTTCGACTAGCTCATAAGCAACAATTGAGACCAGTTGCTCTCTCCTCCAGACAGATAACAATCGAGATTGCAACTCCCGACAAATGGCATCACGACCTCTCATAAATGATGATAAGATGGACTGCATGTGTGCTATGATTGTGTCAAGATGATGTTTCCTAATGCTGAGGAAGCATTGGAACATCTGCAAGATCAAACCATCGCAATCTAAATCAAACATAATTTCGTAAGTTCTAGTCATAGACATGACTTCTAAAATATCAAGCTTCTTCCCAAAGGTAGAACCTGCACTATTGTCTAAGTCCTAGAAAGTATCTACTGTCAGCTTCAAAACTCTCCTCATAACATCTTCATTGTAAGGAGCAATAGGGGTGGTGAGTCTCATGATGTTACTGAGACAAGATGAAACTGGAAGTCTAACTTCTTCACAAGGTTCCTCCAAGAACTTGTGTTGTATGAGAGCAAGCATAGCTGGCTTTAGAGCCCAAATTTGTTTTTTCCCTTCTAGCTGGTTCATTTCAAGGAGTGCATCCAATTCATCTAGTTTGAAAAGGGCTTTCACTATAACCTTCATGTGTTTTAGATCTGTACCAAGTGCAAAGATTTTGTGTGTTATTTCTTGCCCCTTCTGCACATCTTTTGGTTGTTCTTTCTTAAGAATGGCATAGACCCTTTGTGAGAAAGGCTTGTTGCTTTGTTTTGGTTCTTGATCCAGATTGCAGTCCACTGATGTACTGTTGTGTTGTTTTAAGTGGTGCTTCAAATACTCCATTATTTAGTAGAAACAAGACACCTATAACAATAATGCTCTCAAGACACAACACTAAATACAAGCCTTCTCAACAACACTCATTGGCAACAAACATATTAATCTCTGATCACTACAACCTCACAAATCTACAACTCTCTAATAACTTTCAGTGTGACAATAGTAAGCAACAACCATTCTGCCTCAAAATGCTACCAGACTCATCGCAGGGTCTAACAACAAGACTTATAATGGTAATAAGCATACATGGGAAACTCAACAAGCTCACAGTCATATCTAAGAGCAGCATACGCCTCTCACATCACATTACCTAGACACATTAATTAGAGCTACTACAAATTAGTGAACAATAGTGAGAAAGTAGAGGGACCTAGTGTACAAGGGCAGACAGAGACTTCTTATTTGAAGATTGTTCCCATATTGCAAGCAATTACTACTCGGCCCTTTGAAGATCAAGCCTAGAAATTTTAAGAATTTGTTCTCAACTATAAGATCTAATACAATGGTTTTCTTTGGTTAAGCTGCTACAGGTGAACACCAACTCAGTGTCTTTATTCTTTGCTAAAGCAAACAATTAGACCAATAACATAGTCTCCTTGAGAATCAAGCTGTTGAGACAAAGATACCAGTGATTCGATCCTCCTCTTGCTTCAATGGCGAAACTCCCACTTTCTGCAAAAACTACAATTTTCCAAGTTCTTTCAATGGCTTGTTCGGTTAGACACTTTAACAAACACATCATAGGCTAGCTATTGTAGACGCGTTCTAAATATTTCCAGCTCTCCAATAGTGGTTAAATAAAGTATAGACTGCACTTCTCAAATACAAGTCTATTAACATTCAACATAACCCTAAAAAATTTACACTATAGAACCTGGAATGAAATGACGACTATTAGGTCCCTATACTACTAGTGTACCCCCTTATTGTTATTAGTACAACCCCCTTATTATATTGTTGTCTGTGTAGTCCTCATTTTGTTATTATTGTGCCCCATAGAAGCCCATTATTGTTATTATTGTGCCCCATAGAAGCCCACTATTGTTATTATTGTGCCTTTACATTATTATTGTTATGTCGGCTCTGATTATATTATGACCCCTTAGACTCCTATATATAGAAAATAAGTTTTGTCATTTATATCATCCAAGAATTGTTCATTTGTGTAATGTAAAGGAAGTTGCCCCCTCGAAGAGACTGAATTCTAAAACATTGATCTATCTTTTCTATCTTTTTGTGAATTGGTTTCATAACAATGATTGGATGATCAACTAGTTAGCGGCCTACTTCTTGTGTCAATCTTCAAGTTAGCGTATTGGACCTGCATAACTCAAGAAAAATTTCCCAACAAACAAATAATAAGCACTACAAGATTGTGGCAATAATACCTTTCCATAAGACATGCATGCTCATGTTATCGGTCCAGCGCCTATATTTCTTTGTTCACTGCTCTATGGAATCCTACGTACACCATGATGAAGGTATATTGACTGCGTCCAACAAAATCCAGCACAATGGCATTCATTTGCCCTTCATGGTGACATCTTATTCCCGTAGGTCATTTTTCCGCAGATTCAGAAATCAACGATCTGAAGTTTGGCCTTCTTCCCACGTTCTTTGACGTGTGCATGCAACCACCGACTTTTCTGGCGACTAGTTTTAGCTGATTGATATGCCCAATACGTCGATTTCAAAGTATACAACTGCCGAAGGACAGAGCGTACCTGCCGCTTATGACTAAAAATTGGTCCCAAGCTTAGCCTCGATGACCGCTCAGAACATCAGCCTTGATGAATTTGCTGCCCCAGATTCACACACAAAAAGTTCAACCTTGTTTCAAAGGAGTACTCGATCTACCATCCTCAAATCGTAGACCCACCCTTTTGGCGATCGCACACAGTAACCCGAATCAACCATTCGCTAGCAGACTATATTCACATCCAACTCGACTTGCAGCGCTCGGTTCAACTGTCGCAACGGTCCTCTTCCACGTGAATGGATACACCTCGATCTAGCACTTGTTACATGTAACCAACGCAAAATCGTGACCTTCGTGCACATTTACTATTATTTCATCATACAGAAATGGATGTTCATGATCATCGCACTAGCTGTTAGGTAACTTTCTGAACTATACGTCCACATATGGTAGAGGTTTGGCTCCAGTGTCTCTCCCCTGCAATCGACCGATCACCCAAAGCAAGTCGACTTCTATGACCAACAACCCAATTTTTGTCTTAAATGTTGCCCCAACCAATCACGCCAGCGACTCGAATCGGCTCCTCTAACTGCTTTATTGGGAACTTTTCTTGATCTTAGAGAGATCACGTCGAATGATTCAATTTCCACATATTTTGGCGGCTGGCCAAAAAGCACGAGCACAATTTCGTTATAATTTTTAAAATGGCAGCTCCGCTCTTCTGGGACAATACTTTACGATAATGAGCCACGACCCCACTTATGCCAAATGACAGCAATCAATATTAAACCATGAACTTAATAAAACCAGTACCATGGTAAATTTTGATTTGGCCCTTTCAATGTATTTAACAAAAAAAAAAACAATGCTTCCTCGAATCAATAACACTTCATGCGGCCGAGAAAATATATTCGGCCCTTTGTGACAAGTCAGCAATTTCCGCTTTTGAGAAAAGTGATTAAAAGTGATTTTGCCCTGAGATGAGTATTTTGGCCAAATAAAATGATTCCAACTCTGGGCAAAAGAAAATATGCAACCAGAGATGACTTTGGCACTTCCAAAACAAACCCTTGAATATTGAAATTGAAAACCCGAACCCACAGGTTGAGCCAAGTTCAACGCTCTAATACCATTGTAATGTCCCAAATGAAAAAAAATTGGAACAAACCCTTCACATAAAATTTTAATTCACTTAATAGAAGATTGCCATGTAAAACCCAAACACTGGAAATTTGACAAAAATAATAAACACGCAAATTGCACGGAAATCTCATTAAAAGATCACAACACAAGGAACAATGAGAAATGCAACAACAAAATTCAGCGTAGCGTTATTATATAGAGATATATGCCAATACAATAGTTGGGAACGACCCTCCTACCTCTAAATTGAAACAAAAAATCAATCACTACATATGTGGATTCTGAATGAATACAGAGGTGTAGTGATGGATGCTTGCCCAATTTCTCTAAATCACCCAAGGGTTTTCATCTTGGGGCTACCAATGGAGTAGAGAACCGGGTTCCCAACCTCTCATACAAGAAACAATAGACAATCAAAGATGTCTCCAAATGACCTCCTCCTCTTTTATAGATCTGATGGATAAATCTCTAAGCCTCTAGAAGCATCTTAATTTATTATTTTATTATTATTCTAGAAGCTCCTCCATTAACTTTATCCTAAGTGACCTTTTAATTTTATTTTATTTAAATCACTTTTGGCCCATTTCCTCCAATTAATTATTTTTCCTTAATTAAATGACTAATTAAAGTCATTTTTAATTAAGAAAAATGGCAAATTATCCACCATACTCTCTTCAGCCACTGGAAGTCACTTTTCAGCAACCCATCCTGTAGATATTCTCATTTCGGTTCCAACGAACTATTACACTGAGGTGTTCTAGCAATTAATCTCCGTGGAATGCCACCTCGAGCATAATTAATTAAGTTAGGCTCCATAATAATGCTAATTTTTTTAAGTTGTCGGAATGCAACGGAACGAAGGGAAAACTATGCAAAAGATGAAATATGCCAAACAAATCCCATCAAATCCCATAAAAACACCTCAAAACTCCATCAAAACCCTTGATGACATAAACTTGCTCCACTAACCTGGACATCACCTGCGCTAGAAATCCACTCTCACTGTACCTCGGAGGAAAATACAAATGGGGACATTACAGAAAAATACAAGACATCAATCAACTAGAACGGCTATGGAATAGGCCATTTTATTCTATCAATCAAGGCTTCATTGTTGCCTCTTGGTTTATAAATGCAATCAAAGTCTGCATCCTCTAGAAGCTCTCATTGATACATGAGATACCATACTTAACGATTTCTACACAAAGCTGACAATCAAAATTTGTTACTGGTGGTGTTGGGGTTGAGATTAGCACCAATCTAAGATGTTCTCAACCTCCAGATTTCATATCTGTAAATTGCTAAAAGTTACAATGATACTTATTTAATAAATTGATTTAATCAAATACTGAATGACATATTCCCCTAGACAATCTAATGTAACAACTTTTTGTCTAGTTGTTTGACTCCTAAGGTCAAAAGAGTCTTGTGTACACATCTAAAAATGATAGCGACAGGAAAATGTGGATTGTATTAGACCTTCCATCTACATGACAGATTATAAATAATGAATTGAACCTTTTCCTTAAAGCTTTGTTCTTGTCTCACTCTGGATAAAGGTAGGAATTGATCGGCAATGTTAGGCCTTGGTATGTTTGTTTTCCTAAAGCTTGGAGCACCCCAAATTGCATTTGGGTAATAAAATGTAGTAATATTCTCCAAGCCTTGCTTTGCTCATCAGTGAAGATGAATATTTACAATGTTCCTTGAAACGAAGCTGAAATGCAATTTTAAACTTCAAATGGACCATCTATGACCACTCTCTTGATCAATGGGCATGATCTCCATCCACATCCATGCATGCCCAATGAATGCAGACCATCAACTGAAATCCCTATGCAAATATAGCACAGGGCACGGAGGGAGAGGTAGTAGAGACAAATTAATATTCACTTTTATTAGTGCAAATGAGCCTCATAATTTGTCAGGTATAATGTATGGTTTCAAGAATAACTCCCATAACATGGAGTCAATAAGCCTTACAGCGAATTTTATGTAATGATAACCTGTGAGGGCTATGAGCCACGGACATTTGTTATTTGGTTCTAGTTAATGGGCACATTTATTTGTCCATATGTAGTTTCAATGGATATATTTTACTTTTACAATGAAAACTTCATAGCTAAACTCCCTGGCACTTTCTTTCACATTCACAGATGGTACCAGTGCAAACCTGTCAACACTGATTATGGCCCCTAACCCAGCAGGAACATCAAGTGAGGTATGTTATAAGAGCAGCCAGCCTGGATAATTGACCCCGAGACTCCTGTATGCTGTTCAAAGCACTTAACTACTTGAGCTAGCACACAAAACTATTCTGTTGGACTTTATATTGATACAAAGAAACTATTTCATTTCTTTTAATGAGTGACAAGTAGTTTAGAGGTAATAAAGCTAGGTTGCCTTACACCTCTTGGTAAACCTGTTCTTTAGGGTTCAATATCCACAATTTTTCTTGGGATGTATCTAAGTTTTCCATCTAATATAACTATCTTTCTGATAGAAAACATTTCATTGCTGCAGTTAGCTAGACAAAAGTTTGGTTAAAGAAATCATGGTAAGAACCATATGCTTCACTGCAGCTGTGACGGTAATAGGGAGTCGACTATGAAAGTGGCTGAAAGGAAGACAAATAACTCTTTTTCTTTTCTGTGTCATCATATAAATACAGGAATTTGCAAACTTGAATAAGAGTAAGCTTGATTGAACAGTCGATATATTGTGAACTTGATTTCGACAACTCAATGGATTACAGCAAAGCCAACTAATTAATCATGATCAAATATTCTGAAACACCTTTGCAGAGGGGCTCCAAGTAACAACTTTGTTGGAGAAAATCTTGCATTTCAATAATCATCCCCACCTGCATGGAAATTTTGAGATTTAACAGTTGCAAAATGTTGATCCATGCAAAGGATCAATCCCAATACCTTCCACACAAATGAAATGGGGATTTCGGATCATTATTGTGCACTTTTGAAAGACATTCTCTCATTGTTAGTTCTTGCCATGTGGTTTTCCAGCCAATTTACAGAGCTCTTTTTTTTTTTAATGCTCATAAAGGGATCACAAGAAACACATCTTGATACAGTTTCAGTTCCTGCTGCTCCAGTCGATAATGCTCTCAAATAATGATGACCATTCTCAAGTGAACAAGTTACAAGAATTGATTTTGAGTTTGCACGTGAAATGCTGTGTTGTTGGACATGCAACCCCCAGATATTCAATAAGAAAGACCTAATAATATATTGGCAAAGAAAATTTACACTTGGATAATTGCTGCACATTAATACAATCAGTGTGAAAGATGCTAATGAGGACCTGGTGCAGTGAATTCTTCCATGCTCGTGATCTTACAAAGTTCTGACTATTCATACAAATTACACAATGAAGAGGTCCTATCAGAAATTGAAAACAATCATGGGACCACTGTCAGTGTCAAACTAAGGGGCTGCAATGCTCCCTGTACCATCTCTTGAACAGTCTTATTGCGACGACAAACATCTGATAACTCTTCAAGCGAGCCTATGATGGCCAGAGAATTTGAACCAGAAGCAGAAGCTGCAGAAGATAAAGCCCCCAAAAAGTTTGATCTCTCACCATCTGTTATGGCTACTGATGGTACCAGGGAAATAGCCTCTTG
The DNA here is from genome assembly GCA_000404065.3 of Pinus taeda. NCBI lineage: Eukaryota > Viridiplantae > Streptophyta > Pinopsida > Pinales > Pinaceae > Pinus > Pinus taeda. The sequence continues at coordinate 78,195 of APFE031563906.1, forward strand.
TGCCCAAGTTACCACTTGCATTCCATATACTCGTGTCAATGACATGAGTACAGATATGACCTGTGAGATTTTTATTTTCACAACAGTGTCAGGCTATGGCATAAATATAAATACAATCAGCAGAAAAAGTTCTCAAACATAACAATTCATAAAGACAGCTATCAGGAAGCATGATATCATCTCAAGTAGATGAATTGTATAACTTGCCTGTTCCAACCTAGATTCAGGAAGAGCCCCAGCCAGAGAACCAATAAGAATTCTAGTAAGACTTGCAGCCCGAGGAAATATAATATTGTCAATAACTAAACGATATTGTTTTCCACCAATCGAAGTTGCCACATCAAAAATGTCATTTAAGAATGTTAAGATCGATGTGCATGCTTCCCTGGAAAATGAAATTGTGACATCAATATTGTTCATATTTTGTGATAAGTTATAACAACGCATGTTTGGTGAATAACAAACCAAATATCATCAAGAACAAACACAAAGTAGGTTGAAGAAAGAAAATTAAATATAAATTCCATAAGTACATCCACCGATATATAGAGTTGAAACAAAGTCCATATGGTATCCAGTGATATTAGAAAAAGGTAAATAGCTATATGAATTTATGAAATAACCTGTGTTGTATGGTGATGCCAGTCATTGCACAATCGACTAATGAAGAGAATATCGTCGAGGGTACAAACAAATGGGGGCAATATCGGATGCATCTTGATGCCAATAGAAAGCAGTCATCAGCAATGTCTGGCCTCGATGTAAAATCCTGATTCAGTATTACCACGAAGAATATATTCAGCTTGACATTTATTTGTATAAGAATAGAACTTAGAAACTGAATAAAAAGTGCCTCCACAGAGCATTACCCTCTCAATAACACCAGAGTTAAATAGATTTCTCAAGGAAAAAACAATTCAATATGGTCTCTAATGTCCCAAAAGATAAAGGATATCTTACCTGAATAGTCTTTAGAAGGCTAATAGTGTGGCTAAAGAGTGAAGTAATTAAAGCTCCCAGATAATTTGCACATGAGGGATCAGAACCAAATACCTGTGTATTAATAGACTTTATTACTATCACCTTAGAATAGGAACCGCAATTACTCAGAAATTACAATAAGCAATAACATCAGCGACATGAGAATGAGGACCTTTATAACTTCGCTTGAAAGGTAAAGGAAGCAAGACTGATGGTGTAGTTGATATTGCAATTGGACCACCTGTAGCATATCACCTATTGTGACACCCATGGATCTCCCACATGTTCTAACCTGAAATACAATTCAGTAAAGTCAACTTTGAGCTGTCACATGGAGATAAGAGTGCATAGATGTCAAGAAATGAGTAATAAATTTCATGTTCATAAATTAAAATGAAAAAAATATCATTAAAATTTATGCAATGGATTAAGCATTCAATTTCTTAACCTTAATAAATTGGGCAAATTACTTCCTAGTAATTTCCTTGCTGAAAATTAATTTAATTACAGTTTACTGAATAAAAAGAACTACTGAAATTTTTAACTGGCAAAAATAACAGTTTCAGCAGTAGCAAATAAACCAATTTCCACAACACACAGCAAAATATTTCCACCCTTCAAATGAGCTTCTCATTCGATAATGTCAAATCTTACAAGGGCTTTCACAATCTGGGAAATAAATTGCCCGGATACAAACTCTAGCAAAACGTGGCAACCTACCTGCTGAAAAAACCCCAGCAATCTGATGTCCTTATGGTCTGTATCGCCTGCCTGACATGCTGCCCGCAGCTTTGCATGGCTGCCAGTGACCCCTGTGACTGCCTGTGGCATTTCCTGGCTGCCAGCAGCCTGTGAAGTTGTCTGCAGCTGTTTCCTAGCCACCAGTGGCATGCACAGCCCTGCCTGCAACCTTTCCTGGCTGACAGCCTGCTGTACGGCCCCGCTGCCCTTTATGTATGGTCTGCAGACTGCTGCTAGGTTTTCTCCTATTGCTGCTACCTGCTTGCACTCTCCTCCTTTGGACTTGATAATATCTGGATGAAACGCCTTTATCACTGTTGCTGAGATCTCCTTGAATCACTTTCCTTTATGAGTCAATCACTCAAAGTGTCTTGTGTCTTTCTCCTTCACCTAGCATTGTTTTTATAATCTCGAGTTTTGACTGAATCAATTAACACTAATCTCCAAAGTGATTGACAGTTGAGATTAGATCTCAACTCACTTGAGATCAACAGTCAAGATCAGTATTGAGCATATCGCGATAATATCAGAATTATCGAGATATTATTGCCAAAATGTCCCTCACCAATACTCTTACCATAACTTATTGCGATAATTTGAAATTATCGCCCTGTCTCTGTAATTTCAACTTATTACCATTATTTTCCTTTTAATCTTAAGTTCTTAAAAGTGAGTTATTGGATTGAGTTGTGAGGATACTCTACCTATTTCCACCAAGCTAATGAGGGGAAATCTGTTGTTTTCATTTCCCAAGGTTCATCTCAAAAGATACATTAACATACCCTAGTAAATGGTAAAATTAAATTCTTAAAGTAGAAATGACATTTTCTTTTATTTTTCTTTTTTGTCCTTCTAATTAAATTTTTAACATTACCATTAATTGACTCAGGATGTTTGAGTCTTTGAGAGTGGCTCCGACCTCACTGTTAGATCCCACTCAAAATCTAGCAGACTTGACAGTTTTTATGATTTCAAGATTGGCAGGATTGCAACATTTCTACTAGCTTATGTGACGTACGAGGGTATGGAACTAATATTTAATCAAGATCACTAAGCCCTCTATTTACCTCAATGTTGGTGGCATTCACTGTTAAGCTCCTCCTTCATGGCCCTAGTGAAAACATACACTTCACTCAAGCAAAATCATTGATTAGGATGTTAAGCTTTTTCTATCTTATTTCTATCTTATTTAAATGCTTAGTGGGTGGTCTTGATGAGTAGGATCCCAATATAGGCAATGATTTTAATGTTATGTAGCTATTTGTTGTAGCATAATTTTCTTTGGATTTCAAAGGCCATTTAGAGCCTCTTAGTCTCCGTTGATCTATTTTGATTCAAAGATGGATTGCACTTGGTGATATTTTGGTTATACACACCCTTGCTATACACATGACAAAATTTGCATATTTGTTTCTAATAATTTGGATTTATATGGATGCACATGAATTATATGTTCTTTTCAAAATTTGAATATTGTAGTACCTTTTGGTTGACCAATATTTTGGTCCAGTTTTGGTAACATTGTTGAGGATGATATGACCATTTTCCATCAAGCAAAAATGGGGAAATCCAATGTTTTCATTGCCATGATTTATCTCATGAGATACATTTATTTTTGTTTGGATATGATTTTGTATCATTTTATTAAGTCTTATGACTTAGGAAAAGATATCATATTTCAATATCGATATCTGATCTATCACTTGACATCTTATACACCTTATATATCGATTTTGATGTTTGTTTGATGTTGATGTTCTATAAATTAAAAAGAAAAATTGAAAAAAAATGATTACTTTTGTATTTTTCAAGTTTCCCGACATTTTGCCCAATATTGCCAATAATTTCAATTTTGGATCCCTGGCAATAAATTGCCAATAAAGATAAATGTAACATTGCTCAAGATTCATCTAATTCACCGAAGTAAAAACCTTTACATTTTATTAGATTAAATTCACTTTCATAGGAAGCATTTCACTTTAATAATTTCTTTAATTATAGTGAATTACTGAGGTAAATACCTTCGATGACTTCCCCACGTTTTGAAACCTAAACATGCAGAAGTTCTTGTTCGATGTTGCAAATGTCATCGCTCCCTTTTAGTGAGGAAGGAACAGCTTGATGAGCCGCCTAGAACTAGCTTTCCTTCCAATCTTCGCACAACGTCCCACACAACATCCTCCTCCACCCCGGCCTTCCTCCAAACCTGCTGGTTTGTTGCTTCTTCAATGATACCACTCATTGTGAAAAATCGGTTACTCGATTCCTACTGTAGCAAACTGATAATATTTCACCTACTTGTTAAACTACTTGAACAAGCTACTTGCAGTTTTCTACGGCAAACACTAAAATACATACACTGCAACCTACACAAAATAAAATAATGCGGAAACTAAATACTACACTGGAGAGAAATAAACACACACATCAACACAATTGTTTCTGGACAATGTCCCTAGAAAAACCCAACTTGAAAAAACCGGTGAAGTAGCTAAGGGTTTTAATTATTATGCAGTAGTAAATATGAGTACAAATCATTGGATGCCCAAACTAGCTATCTGATACAAAGAAATACTGGCAAAAGTTAGTGAGAAGAATCTCAGAAAGATCCGAGAGATCCGACTCTGATCAAGGGCTTGTTGACTGGCTCCACGTTGCCTCTATACAACTGCGTCAACCCTACGCAAATCTGCATCACACTGGATGGGCTCTACGTCAATCCCTCTACTAACCTCCAGTTGTCTGAAAATTCAACCTCTTAGCCCTCCGGTCTCACACCTTGGCTTCTGGCTCTGGAATTCAACTTCCCAGTTGAATCTCGAACTCCCTCTGAAGCTCTGCCCTGCCTCTCTGAACCTCTCTCTGTCTTCTCTTACTTGCACTCCCTAGATCTAGATAACTTCCTTCGATCTACTATCCCTGCCCCTCTCACTGCTTTGACTTTACTGAATCACTTCCGGCAACTCAGCTGCTACTCAAGAAATCGATTCTCTAGCAAAATTGAACTACTTAAGTGTATTTCTCCAACCACATCGAACTCCTTATAATCTCTCGTTGGAGCTCCAACGGCCAAGATTAAAACATAATCAATGGCTAAGATTAACTTGGAGTTGATCCTCGTCTTCTTCTAGAATATTCACACCTAATTTAATTAATACCCTTTAATTAACCAGATTTCCTAAGTTTAGACTTAGAGAACCATTTTAAAAAGTTAATTATTTTAATTAAATCATCTCTAGTTGGAATTTCCATAAACGATTTATGGGTTATGGAGAATGCATGTTTCTTAGCCTCTCTGCAAAGTTTAAAGGCTAGATCACATCCGATGCTACAAAAATCAACACTCCCTCTTAGCAAGGAATGTGCTCTAGTGTTGCAACCCACTGGAACATCACTTTGACTCTGCAACACCTCCTGCTGCGTTGTTGATGTCTGGCTCTATTGCCCACCAACTATTTCGCAACTCTAATAGGAGTCGCATCTATGTTGCTGCTAACCCTACTAAACTACTGATAACTACTGCATTTGCACTACAACCCTCTCTCCATCTGTTGTTGCTACAACTGCAACATCTGCAACGGAAAAACATCTAAAATACTGAACTAACTATGTTTAGTATGATGCATCCATCTTCCGAGTTCTGACTATTGCTAGCCTCTATGATGTCACTGAATGTTGGAATTTCTAAGTCTAACCCGTTAGAAATTCTTCATGTGCTATCTGGTTTATTTCATCTACTCGTTTAATTACTGACAAGTTATTTCACCATATAAATATTGAAAATAAACACAAGTATAGTCTCAACCATCTACAAATCATCGACTGAAAGAATAAACAAACACACAAGCAACACCGCTATTTTTGGACAATCGTCCCCAGAAAAACCCAACTTGGGAAAATTGGTGTAGCAGTTCTGAGGGTTTTATTATTATGCAGCTTTCTTGAGTACAACTAGGTGCGAAACTAGCTCACCCTACAAAGAAATTAATCTGCCAGTAATACCTCTCTTCGAAGCATATATTCGGCAAGTCTGCTCCACGAAAAACTCTCCAATGCTTCTCTGAGGCTCTACGTCAGCCCTCCTAGCCTCTGTGTCAGCCTGGAACCCTCTGCATCAGCGTAGAACCCTCTACGTCAACCTTTTGCTACTCTGCGCTAGCTCTCTGGCCCTCTATGTCACCTACACAGGCCCTGCTAGCCTCTGCGCAGTCACTCTGGCCCTTTGCGTGGCTTCTGCTGGCTCTACATAGCATTCTTTGCCTTTGCAGTGGTCCTTCAGCACTATCTTTGCCTCTTTGCTATGCACTCACTTCCCCTCGCTGCAACTCAGGTCACTTGTTCAATTTCTCTCAGCAAACCTTGCTCCAGAAAATCGAATTGACTGATCAACTTGGTGTACCTCCAACTGACCCTCAAGCCTCCACTTATACTTTGTTTGTTGAGTCTTCAATGGCCGAGATTAAATCTCTAATCAACGGCTAAGATTAGATTTGGCTTGATCCATGTCTTTTAGAACATTCTCACCCAATTTTATATTAATACCCATTAATATTTTTATTTTCCTAAGTTTAGATTTAAGAACCCATTAAAAATATTAATTATTTTAATATCTCTCTAACCGGGTGGAATTTCCCCAAACCATTTCTGGGTCTTGGAGATCCCATATTGTTTAGCCTTTCCACCAAATTTGATGGCTAGACCACAACTAATGCTACCCCAAATAAACATTGAATCCTCTACGTTGTTGTTGACTCTGCACTATGCCAACTACATTGCTGCCAACTCTGCTCTGCGCTACTTAGTGTCTGACCTGCTACTAGCTACTGCATCTGTCACTCTGGAACCTCACTGCACCAACTGCCATTGGTCCATCTTGCTACTACATGTCTTGGGCTCCCATAGCAAGGTACTAATTCATGAGGTGGACCTCCTCAAGAATCTTGCCCATATTGTAGCTCTCTAGGGCTACAAAACCAAATCACCCTGCCTCACTCCTGGAGGTATAGCTATCATCATCGCGAAAGTTGATCTACTCATACTGTTGTTGTTATTGCTCTATTGATGCTTCTGCAGTGCTGCTACAACTACTCAATAATGAGTCTGATCTCCCCATATCCAGAAGTACTAGTTTCCATATGTTGCTCCCTCCGAAACTAGACTCCCTGTGAGTCTCGATCTCCTTATGGGAAATCTGTCTACTCCGTCCAAGCAACTCACGCAGTCCTCCTGTACTGGAAACTGGACTGCAAAGTTTTGTGCTACGAATTGCATGGCTAGAACTGCACCTGCATACTGCAACTGGGTAGTTCACATTGTCTGTCACTGCAACTAGTTTTGCAACTGTCTTCCGGAAACTGACTATAACTATCTATGCAACTATCATTTGAATGACTAGCTGCGTCCGCTGACACTGTGATCGTCCTGCTACTGATTTTGTTGGTGTCCCGTAGCAAGGATACTGATCCATTTGAGAAATCTGCAGCAACTGGATCTAATATGCTGCTCTCCCATGGATTTTCCCCATCTGTAGCCATCTCTGCAAAAATTCGAATTCCTTCTCTTCTCCTCTGCGCAACTGCTAACTGGATTTTCGCACTCCCTTCTAGAGTGAGAAATCCCACACACAGCTACTGCTGCTCTGCTAAGAAAATTCAAACTTCTTGGCTAGAAGTCTTCTGAGGAAGGAATTCCCTCAGTATGTGCTCCTCTCCCTCTGACGCTATTCTGCAAGCAACTACTGCAAAATATCTACGTCCCAACTGAAGATCTTCTCTACAAGGAAACAATGTTGCTCCCTTCTACCTCTGGAAAGCCTCGATCTGGAGAATCGAATTTCTCTGTCGACTCACTTAGAGAAATCGATCTCACTCAAAACTTCGACCTCTTTGGCCCAAGGACTACACTGCCTTCTGGGATTTCCAATTGTTGCCTCTAGAGTAAATTCAAAGTCCCTCTTCCTTTCTGCTCTCCACTCTCCTGCTCGCAATCTATGCTCTAGCCTCTGATACCATGTGAAAAATCGATTACCCGATTCCTACTGCAGAAACTGATAATATTTCACCTACTTGTTAAAATACTTGAACAAGCTAATTGCAATTTTCTACGGAAAATACTAAAATACATACACTACAACCTACACAAAATAAAATATTGCGGAAACTAAATACTCCACTGGAGAGAAATAAACACACACATCAACACAGTTTTTTTTGGACAATGTCCCCAGAAAAACCCAACTTGGGAAAATTGGTACAGCAGCTGAGGGTTTTAATTATTATGCAGTAGTAAATCTGAGTACAAATCATTGGATGCCCAAACTAGTTATTTGATGCAGAGAAACACTGGCAAAACGTTAATGAGAAGAATCTCACACTGATCTGGGAGATCCGACTCTGATCAAGGGCTTGTTGACTGGCCCCATGCTGCCTCTGAGTAGCTTCTACGTCAACCCTATGCAGATCTACATCATACTAGTTGGGCTCTGCGTCAATCCCTCTGATGACCTCCTGTTGTCTGAAAAATCGACCTACTGGCCCTCCGGTCTCACACCCCCCATCTTCTAGCTCTGGAATTCGACTTCCCAGCTAAATCTCGAACTCCCTCTGAAGCCCTGTCCTGCCTCTCTGAACCTCTCTCTGTCTTCTTTACCTTGCACTTAGCGGATCTGGAAAACTTCCTTTGGTCTACTATCCCTTGTTGATTTCTGGTAGCCTCGGATGTGCTCTAAGTCTCAAATTTTGCAAGGAAGCTTAGGCTCACGTATTCCAAAGAACCTAGAAAGTGTTTCGGGAAATTCCACCTAGAAACTGTTTTATTAAAATAATTAATTATTTTTAATGGGACCCTAAGTCTAGACTTAGGAAAATAAAATAATTAATGGGTAATAATCTGATTGTGAGTGTAACTTCTAGAAAAAGACAAGGATCAAGCAGAAATGATCTCAGCCATTGATTAGCTTCTAATTTGGGTTCTTGAATGTCAACAAGGAGATTATTTAAGGAAGCTTGAGGGTCCTTTGGAAGACACACTCAGAGAGTTCAAAAGACTAATTTCTGAAGTAGAGCAGCTGTTGGAGAGAGATTCGAACTGAGCTTTTGCAGGGAGTGGCAGGGATAGTATCCGAAGGGAATTCTTCATGGTCATAGAATACTCAACAGAGAAGACAGAGATAGATCCAGCAGTGGCAACGCAGAGCCAGAGAGGCTAACGTAGAGCTACACAGGCCCACGCAGAGGTAGCGTAGGCTGACATAGAGGCAGAGCAAAAGCCAAGATGCAGGGAGCGGCAGGGATAGTATCCGAAGGGAATTCTTCACGGTCATAGAATACTCAGCAGAGAAGACAGAGATAGATCCAGCAGTGGTAGCATAGAGCCAGAGAGGCTGACGCAGAGCTACGCAGGCCCACACAGAGGTAGCGTATGCTGACATAGAGGCAGAGCAAAAGCCAAAAGGAAGTCCGAAAATCTATTGGGAGATCGATTTATGTGGCTAGATTCCAAAGTGTGAGACTGGGAGAGCAGAAGTCAAATTTCCAGAGGAAAATTGAGTAGCCAAGAAGAGTGACGCAGTTCCTAGATAGTGAGACATTGTGCTGACACAGACACTGTGCAGAGGCAGCCAAGGGTTGTTCACTCAAGGGTTGGATTAGCCAGGATTTCCAGTGATAAGGTGAGGTAATCTCACTTATCCTTTTGTCGGTGACATTTCTCTGTAACAAGATTGTCGGGAGAGCATCTAGTGATTGTACTCAAATTTACTGTCGCATAATAATAAAACCCTCAGAGCTGCTACAGCGGTTTTCCCGCACTAGGTTTTTCCAGGGACATATGTCAAAAAACAACAGTGTCATTTGTGTTGTATCTTTCTCTATTGTCCAGTCTCTTGTTTCAGCATATTATCTAAATGGTGTAGGTTGTAATGTATGTATTTTGATGTTTGTCGTAGGAGACTGCATATAACTTGTTCATGTAAATCTAACTAGAAGAAATATCATTAGTGCTACCATAGGAATTCCCGGGATTAAGGAATTTTCACATGGTATTAGAGCAGTGCAGGTGAAGCAAGAAGAACACCAGAACACCCAACGTTGAGCAAAAAAGGAGATCGAAAGAGTTGCAGAAGGCAGCAGCTCGAATCCCCAAAGGGGTTTTTGTAGTCCAAGCTAGGAGGGTTGAAGTTTCGAGGAAAGTCTCTCTCTGAGTGAGTCGACAGAGAAGAAGAGATTCTAGATCGAGATTCTGTCGTGGCAGAAGAACTAGTGTTGAGCCTCAACGTGAGGAAGCACTGGTGGGGCGCAGATTTTTAGTAAGCAGATTGTTGGGCCGAAAGACATCAGAAGGGAGAGGAGAAGTAAAGTTAAGGAATTATTCCTCAAGAGACTTCCCGCCAAGAAGTTTGTTTTCTTATTTACTGAGCAGTAGCAATAAGAAACAAAGAGAAGCAGTTTGACAGTTTTTGTGGCAGAGATGGCAACCAGTGGTTTGAGGGATCAAGATAGATTGGACAGAGCATCCAACTATGTCATCTAGAAGGCAAGAATGTCATTCCTTCTAGATGAGCATGCTCTCAAGGCCTATGTCGACAGCGTGGTGGCTGAGCCTGCAAATCCAGATCCGCTAAAGAAGTACAAGGTAGAAATGGCAAAAGTAAAGAGAATGATCCTCGACAGAGTGAAGGATCATGTAGTCTGTCACATTGCTAGCAGAGGGACTGCTAAGGAGATGTGGATTGCATTGTCTACGTTGTATCAAGGATCTTTCGAGTAGTGAAAGATGTACTTAGAGAAGAAACTGGGATCTGCACAAATGTAGAAGGGGAAGCGCATAGATCAAACCTCACAAAGCTTCAAGAGACCCGTGATGAGTTAGCAACTATGGGGTCTACACCTCAAGGTTCTGAGATGGTGAGACTAGCCCTAAACTCAGTCTCAGAAGAGTGGTAAGTCTTTGTCCAAAGCATCCTGGGAAGGGCAGCTTTGCCAGACTGAGGTAGTATGTGCGTAGCATTCAAGCAAGAGGAACTGAGGAGAGACTTGGTCAATTGTAAACTTGACAGAAGCAGCAGCAATGGGTCAAAGCCCAAGGAGGATGAGAATGCATCCCTTGCATCGAAGGGGCAACAGGAGCACCAGAGACGAAAGGAGGACGCCTTGAAGATCAAATGTTTCAGGTGTGGTGAAATGGGTCACTACGCAACACAGTGTCCTCTCAGGAAGAAGGAAAAGTATGAGAAGCACAATCCAAAGGTTGCACCTGCGAAGATCGAGGAGTTTGCCATGACAGCCGAGATACCTCTAGGAGGGAGGTGGGCTAGCTTGGAGTTGTAGTTCGAAAGAGCTACAGATGGGCAATATCCTTAAGGAGTCCACCTCTCAGATGAATCCCTTGCTACAGGAGCCCAGATTAGTAGTAGCAGGATGGACGAAGTGTCAAATGATGTAGAGGAGTGTTGGAGTGACAGATGCAGTGGCTAGAATGCCAAGTCTGAGCAGTGTAATGCAGAGTTGTAGTAGCGGAGGGAGCCACAGTGCAGTAGCAACAGTAGTGCAGTGGCCTCAGAGGGACAGCGTGGGACTAGCAGTAGTCAGATCTTCAGCATCGAGATCCATCTATGTTGAACACGAGTTCAGAAATCTTAGATTTTTTTTCCATTGCTAATGCAGTAGCAGTAGGAGTTTGCAATGCAGGGGTAGTTGGCAGCAGCAATGCTAGCAGCAACATGGATACAAAAATTCAGAGGGAGTTGTCGTATGGATGCAGTGTTGACAGTGGCTGGGTCAGCAATAGTACAGATGCAGCATTTGCACAGTGGTTGGTGGACAGTATGTCAGATATCAATAGCACAGAGGGCGATGTTATGAAGTTAGGGCGATGCTTCAGTTTGCTAGAGCACATTCCTCGCTAAGAAGGAGTGTTGATTTCTGGTTAGCATCGGATGTGCTCTAAGTCTCAAATTTTGCAAGGAGGCTTAGGCACATGTATTCCAAAGAACCCCGAAAGCGTTTTCAGAAATTCCACCCAAAAACAGTTTTATTAAAAAAAAAAATTATTTTTAATTGGACCCTAAGTCTAAACTTAGGAAAATAAAATAATTAATGGGTATTAACTAAGTTACCAGGAGACGGATACGGATACGGATCCGGATCCGGATCCGGATACGGATCCGTTGGATTTTTGAAAAGCCAGGATCCGGATACGGCGAGGATACGGCAAGTACAAAAATATATAATAATATTTTTTGAAATTTTAAAAAATACATTTGATGTTTAAAATCAAAACCATTCATGAATCACAACATTAGAACTAAAATTATTAGACAATTTCGATGCATCTGCCTCATACAAAGATGATAGTAGTAAAAACAAAATGAATATTTCATCAGTGATCACTTTATTAATATGATAATATAGAGTAGATGTGTCTACAAATCATGAAATGGGTCTACATCATCATCATCTACATATTGCAACTCTACATCATGAATAGACGATCGTGCGCCAGGAATGTTAGAAGCTGTTGTAGAAGTAGGAAGTGGTTGTGTAGCATCCTCAAGTAGATTAAGGTGAGTCATGGCATTCAATGTCATGTTCAAGTCAGATATCTCAGGTTCCACATCCCACATCCTATTTGGACCTTTTTTATACTCTGAAGTAGAATGTGATAGAAGGCGAAGGTTGGAATGGACATATACAAGATCCTCAGCCTTCGCTGCTCCCAATCTGTTTCTCTTTACCGAATGGATGAAGCCATATGTACTCCAGTTCCTCTCAGCTGATGAGGAACTGGCAACCTGTGATAACAACCTCGTGGCTAGGGTTGAGAGATAAGTGCTATCTCCACCATGGAAGCCCCACCAAGTAATAGGATCCATATGCCCCCGATCATCCATGGCTATTGGATCTGAAAAGATCCCAGTGGATTGTACAAATGCTCCAAATTCCTCACGTACATCCTTTGCAATTCCAACTTCCCTATAGATTTTCCTCAAAGCTGTCTTATATCCCTGTACCACTTCAGAATCTCTGTTTGGTGCTGCTCTACCAGGTAAAGACAATATTTTGGAATGGTAATATTTGGGGTGTAGAGCATATGCCAAAAGGTGTAATGGCGTGGTCATTTTGTTCCACCTTTTTGTAACTATGTCTTTCACTTCATTGTAAAATACTTCAAAGGGGTCATTCTCACTTGCCTTGATAATTTCCCGTATTTTCTCCAACATACTATCTATGTTTTCATAGACTTCCCCCAAGCAAGGCATATCTGTGTCAAATGCCCTAATCATGGTTAGAATTGGTTCTGTGAACTGCAAAAGGTATTGGACCTTGTCCCACCATGCATCATCAAGAATGATATACTTTATTCTTTGTCCTCTATCAGAAGTTGAAGTCCTCCATGATTCCCAAAGAGGGTCAATGACCATTGCCTGTAATGCTTGTCTGACCTCCAAAAGCCTCTTTATGACTAAAGTGTGGGAAGCAAAACGAGTTTCGGCAACCTACATAAACATATTGAAAAGTAAAATCTTAAATCAGACATAAAATAAATTGAACATGAAAATTCAGAACTCATAATGCATAACATTGATTAAAATTGGAATACCTTTAGTAGCTCCAACTTTGCAAAACTCCGATATATGGCTTGGGACATTGAGTGATTGGTGATAAACATTTGGATCTCCTTTGATGCTACATATATTTCATTGATCCACTCAATTTCACCAATCTTGGCTAGCATAAGGTTCAATGAATGCACTGCACATGGAGTCCAAAATATGTGATTGTATTGACTCTCCACAATCAGGCCTGCTGCTCTACAAACCTTTGCATTGTCTGTGATAACTTGGACAACATTTTGTGACCCCACACTTTCTATTGCATCAATAAGAATTGTCGATATGAACGTTGCATCTTTTTCCACTCCACTGCAATCAATGGCCTTCAAAAACATTGCTCCTTGGGGACAAATTGCAATAACATTAATTAAAGGGCGATTTCTTTGGTCTCTCCATCCATCAGAAACGATGGACACCCCTGTTTCTGCCCATGTATCACGGATTGATTGTAATTGTCTATCCACAAATTTTCTTTCTGATGTTAACAAAGTGGTGCGTACCTTTTCATACCCGGGGCTCTTGTATCCTTTTGGTGCTTCATTAACTGCTTTAATCATTTGTTGCCAATAAGGAGAGCGCACCAAATTGAATGCTAGTCCATTTGCATAGATGCAACGAGCAACATGCTCATCTGCAACTTCTCTACCCTGGTTATTGAATGCTGCTTCAAGAGGTCCTAGAGTAGACCTTTTATTACTTGTGAGAGCTGGTGTAGATGGCAATGAAGACTTGGTTGTAGAGGCTTGCACAGGGAGTTTTCCCTTGCTGAATTTCCTATCAGCGGCATCTTGCAAAGATGCATAAAACTTAACTTTTGCAGGACTCAAACCTGTCCCAGGTTGGCCATTTGGACCATTTGGACCATTGCATATTAACACACTTGTGTTAGTTTGCCCAGTGAGATGGGCCTTCACCCTAGTGTATGAGCCATTTCGAATGCTATTGCATTCACTACATCTCCATTTGTACGAACCACCACCAGAGTTTTTGCCAAGAATTTCCACACACTGCCATAAAGGAGATCTTGGATCTTTATGGACATTTATTCCTTCACTAGATTCATGCTGAAATGGTTCCATGTTTATCACACCTGTGTTGATAACCAAATAAAATTAATAAAATTGTCATTCTCAAAACAAATTCTAAATTGCTATTCCTAATATAGAATATAAAATTACAAAAAAAATA
>APFE031563906.1:95730-112240 GCA_000404065.3 Pinus taeda
TTTTTTAATTTTTATTTTCAACTTAAAGTTTACGGCTTTTAATTTTATTTATACCTTACGGCCCAATTTTATTACCCTATGGCCCATAACGCATTAATATTATAAATATTTAACACATGAAAAAAAATATAAAATAACCTATGGGCCATGGCCCATGATAAACATAATTTTTTTTTTTTTTAATTTTCTTTTCTAACTTACAAGTTACGGAAATATTTTTTTACGCATGAAAAAAAAATATAACATAACCTATGGGCCATGGCCCATGATAAACATAATTTTTTTTTTTAATTTTCTTTTCTAACTTACAAGTTACGGAAATATTTTTTTAATTTTCATTTTCAACTTACGGCCAGGTCTTAGAGTTTACGTCTAACTTTAAATTTAGCAGCAGTAGTAGAATAATTAATTAATAATGGTGTATAGCTGCTAGCATATAGATTTATCATTTGGGTAATGCAATTCGAATCCGCACATCGGTTACATTGGCCCATGGGCCATAACACATAAAAAAAAATAAAAATAACGCATAAAAAAAATATAACCTATGGCCCATGAGTCGTAAGGCATAAAAAAATAATATGATTTTTAACCAAATAAAACTTACCACCTGCAACTTTGCGGGCCGACCCAAGACGCACACACCTATTGCTCTGCCCGACACACGACGCGCGTGGAGAACTGGACAGTGGAGACACACGACGCCAACGCTCCCTCGATATTCTGTTCGAGCCACACGCTGCACAGCTTGCCTCAAGAAACCGCACAGAGAAGCCGCACAAATGCCTGCTCTCCCAAGACGCTGCCAAAGAGACTCGCCCACGCCAAAATTGATTTCATTGTCGCCTTTTTATAAAATTCCTTGCAGCGAAACTAGGAGTGAAACTAGAAGTTAAGCGATAGTAAAAAATCAATTAGCTGAGTTGGATCAGCGGTTAACCGAGGATCCAAACCCACTTGAACTGCGACATACCTTTTGTTAACTGGTCGTACGGATCCCACCGTATCCGTATCCGTACCAGTTTCGGATTCGGGGATCCGAGGTTTCCCCGCTTGACCCCCGCGGATCCGGTAACGTAGGTATTAATCGAGCTGTGGGTGTAACTTCTAGAAGAAGACGAGGATCAAGCGAAAATGATCTCAGCCATTGAATAGCTTCTAATTTGGGTTGTTGAATGTCAACAAGGAGATTATTTAAGGAAGCTTGAGAGCCATTTGGAAGACACACTGAGAGAGTTCAAAAAATCGAATTTCTGAAGCATAGCAGCAGTTGGACAGAGATTTGAAGTGAGCTTTTGCAGTGAGGCGCAAGGATAGTATCCAAAGGGAATTCTTCCTGGTCAGCGAATACTCAACAAAGAAGACAGAGGGGGATCCAGCAGTGGCATCACAGAGCTAGAGAGGCTGACACAGAGCTACGCAGTCCCACGCAGAGGCAATGTAGGTTGATGCAGAGGCAATGCAAAAGCCAAGAGGAAGTCCAAAAATCTATTAGGAGATTGATTTTTGTGAATGGATTCCTGGGTGTGAGACCGAGAGAGCAAAAATCAGATTTCTAGAGGAAAATCATGTAGCCAAGAAGAGTGACGCAATTCCAAGATAGTGAGACGCTAGGCTGACGCAGACACTACACAGAGGAAGCCAGGGGTTGTTCACTTAAGGGTTGGATCAGCTAGGATTTCCAATGATATGGTGAGGTAATCTCACTTATCCTTTTGTCGGTGACATTTCTCTCTAACTAGATTGTTGGGAGGGCATCCAGTGATTGTATTCAAATTTACTACTACATAATAATAAAACCCTCAAAGCTGCTGCACTGGTTTTCCTGCATTAGTTTTTTTTGGGCGATATTTGTCCAAAAACAACTGTCATTTGTGTTGTATCTTTCTGTGAAAATTCCTGAATCTAACACATCAGAAACCTCTACTGCAATTACTGGTTTACAATCTCCTACTTGTTCTTTGGATTAACAAGTTATTTAATTGCATAAACGTCGAAGTAAACATTGTTGCAACCTTCAAAAATATACAGATCATGCACTGAAATAAACTAAGACAATAACTCAAGGGACGTCGTTATTTTTGGACAATCGTCCTCAGAAAAACCCAATTCAGGAAAATCGGTGCAGCATATAGAGGGCTTGTATTATTAAGCAGATTTCATGAATACAACTAGGGTGCCAGAAATAGCTCACCCAACAAAGAATATCCTCGGCAGTAGTAACTCTATCCGGAGACAGATATTCCGGCAAATCAGCAAACGGATGATCAAACCCCACAACAATTTCGGTTGTTCCTTATGCTGGACAGCGAAAGCTACTCCAAGCACTACTCTGGAACTACGCCACTCCTCCAAGAGCTGCATCACCCTCTCCCGGCTCAAAATTTGATGATCTACTCCTAGTCTGTCCCACAAAATCTCCCCAACGCTGCCTCTAAGGCCCAACATCAACCTCTACCGCTTTTGCGTCTTACTGCATCAACCCTTTGTGGCCTCTGCATCGGCCCTCCTAGGGCCTGTGTTGTCTGAGTCTCTCCCTTGCTGAACTACCCCTCACTGCAACTCAGATCACTAACTCGATTTCCTCAACAAAAATTGAATTCTTTGATCACTTGGTGTATCCCCAACTGACCCTCAAGCCTCCTCTTATACTTTTCCTGTTGAGTCTACAGCGGTCGAGATTAAATCCCTAATCAACGGCTAGGATTAGAACTGGATTGATCCTCGTCACTTAGAACTTTCTCACCCATATTTTATTAATACACATTAATATTTTTATTTTCCTAAGTTTAGACTTAGGAACCCATTAAAAATATTAATTATTTTAATAACTCCTCATCTGGGTGGAATTTCTACAAACGATTTCTAGATCTTGGAGATCTCATGTGCCTTAGCCTCTCCACCAAACTTCATGGCTAGAGCACATTCGATGCTACCCAAAATCAACACTCACCCTTAGCGAGGAATGTGCTCTAGCAATGCTTCACCATAAAAGCATCACATTGATCCTCCGCATCAGTCCTCTATGCTAATGCTTGGCCTGCTGCTCCACATCCACTGCATTGTTGCTTCCTGTACTGCTGCCCATGACACTGCCACTGCTATATCTGTACTGCAACTCCCTCTCAAAAATGCTGCCCATGCTGCCCCTAGCACTGCCACTGCTAATTGTTGCACTACAACTCAACTACCGAGAAGTAAGTAACTGAATTCACCCAATCACTAACAACCTGTTCAAGCTAGAAACTTCGTGATGCTGAAGCTATCTCAGTTGCTATCCTTACTCCCTCTATTGCCAATGCACTGCTGCAAACACCTTTGTGCCTTTCGCACTGCTGCAACCTCCACTGCGTTGCTTCTGATTTCGGCACTCTAGCTTTGCCACTATTGCTCCACCCAACACCTGTCATCACGCTACTGTCATTAAGGGCTCCCGTACCTGTATGTGATCCAAGAGTTTGGGCACCTCAAGGATCTTGCCCCTATGTGTAGTTCTCTCGACTAAAAATCCAAATCACCCCACCTCTTCTCTAGAGGCGCATAAGCACCCATGGCACAATCGTCATCAGCCTTGACATCCTTCTCCACCTTTGCTAAAGCAACCTTTGAGTTGGAAGCTTCTCCCTTACCTTTCTTCCTGGGGCACTAAGAGGCATAATGTTCCAGCTCCCCACAGTTGAAGCAGTTGACCTTGGAGATGTCTTTCTTCTTCCTCTTCAGTAGCCCCTGTTGTCCTGTTGATGTGAGAGCTGCATCCTCCTCCTCCTCCTTGATTCGAACTCCCTTACCACTACTCCCCGCCTTGGTTAATCGCTTGAGCTCTTCCTGTCAAAGAGCTGCCCACATATCCTCCCAACTAGGGAAACTTTCGCTACCCAAAATGTTTTGGAGAAATGTCTCCCACTCCTCGGATACTGCATTTAAGGAAGTCCTAACTAAGAACGCTAGATCTGAAGAAGACCCCACGGAAGTAAGCCGGTCGCAAATCCCCTGCAATCTGAGAAGGAAGGGATCTATCTCCTCTCCTTTTTGCATCTGATATGACCTCAATTGATTCTCCAATAACATCTTTCGTTGCACAAAAGATCCCTGCAATAAGGTGGTCATGGTGTCCCACATCTCCTTTGTTGTTTTCTTCTTAGCAATATGTGGTATGACATGATCCTTGACCCCATCTAGGATCATGCATTTTGCCTTCGCCTGGGCCTCCTCATACTTCTTAGTTGCATTAGCATCAACTAGGACAGCTACTACTTTCAAAGCATAGTCCTTGATGTGATGCTTATCCAAGATTGCCAGGATCCTGGCTTTCCAAATGACAAAATTCGAAGCCCCATCCAATCTGTCTTGACCCTCAATCCGTTCACTTCCATCTCTACTCCTCTTCTCTAGACTCCCTCTGAGTCTTGATTCCCCTCTCGGAAATCCTCTGGTCAACTGTCGAATCACTCCTCTCCAATCCTACTTTGCCACTACAACCCAGATCTAGATCTCTTGGCTAGAAATCTATCATGGTAGTGTTTCCCTCTACCTTGGCTCAGTGTCCTTAGACACTATTTTTCACCAACAGAAATAGTGTCCCACCAGCTCCACAAATCAAAATCTACACAGCTCCCTTAACCCCGACAACTCAAAGAATCTAAGCCCTTAGGCTCTACGTAATCTCTGTGTGGGTTGAATCTGCACCTCCTGGCCAACTGCGTCAATCCTTCCTGGCTCAGAAAGATGGTGTGGCTCAGTGTGAGCCTCATCTGCCATCCTCTGCCTTTGCACTGGCCCTTCTCCTAGCTCAGAGTGTGATGCAGGCATTGCGTGAGCCTCTGCATCACACTCTTTGTACTGCGTCACTCCTCTTGCCTCTTCAGCTTTGGAACAATGTTGTCTCTCAAGACAGTTGCTTCTCTACTGCAAAGTCTCATATTTCTCGGTTGGTGTCTTCAGTTGTTTATGATCTGCAATCGCTTTGATACCATATGAAAATCCCTGAATCTAACACATCAGAAACCCCTACTGCAATTACTGGTTTACAATCTCCTACTTGTTCTTTACATTAACAAGTTATTTAATTGCATAAACATCAAAGTAAACACTATTGCAACCTTCACAGATATACAGATCATGCACTAAAAAAAACTAAGACAATAACGCAAGGGACACCATTATTTTTGGACAATCATCCCCGGAAAAACCCAATTCGAGAAAACTAGTGCAGCATATAGAGGGTTTGTATTATTAGGCAGATTCATGAATACAACTAGGGTGCCAGAAATGGCTCACCCAATAGAGAATATCCTCGGCAGTAGTACCTCTATCCAGAGACAGATATTCCGGAAAATCAGTGAACGAGTGATCAAACCCCCCAACGACTTTGGTTGTTCCTTATGCTGGACAGTGAAAGATGCTCCAAGAACTGCTCTAGATGTGTGTCACTCCTCCAAGAGCTGCATCACCCTCTCCCGGCTCAAAATTTGTTGATCTGCTCCCAGTGTACTCCACAGAATCTCCCCAGCACTGCCTCTGAGGCCCAAAGTCAACCTTTGTTGCTTCTGTGTCTCATTGCATCAGCCCTCTGCATCAGCTTTAGAACCTCTGCGTTAGCCCTCTGCATCAGCTTTACAACCTTTGCGTCAGCCCTTCTAGGGCATGTGTTGTCTCTCCCGACACTGTGTTGCCTCTCTGTTATGTATTCTTCATCCTCGGATGAAAATCCCTTACTGAACTGCCCCTCACTGCAACTCTAATCGCTAACTCAGTTTCCTCAGCAAACCTCATCCCAGAAAATTGAATTCTTTGAACACTTGGTGTATCTCCAACTGACCCTCAAGCCTTCTCCTATATTTTTCTTACTGAGTCTTCAACGACCAAGATTAAGTCCCTAATTAACTACTAAGATTAGAACTGGCTTGATCCTCGTCACTTAGAACTTTCTCACCCATATTTTATTAATATACATTAATATTTTTAATTTCCTAAGTTTAGACTTAGGAATCCATTAAAAATATTAATTATTTTAATAACTCCTCATTCGGGTGGAATTTCTCCAAACGATTTATGGGTCTTGGCGATTTCATGTGTCTTAGCCTCTCAACCAAATTTCATGGCTAGAGCACATCCGATCCTACCCAAAATCAACACTTTCTCTATTGTTCAGTCGCTTGTTTCAACATATTAATTAAATGGTGTAGGTTGTAGCGTATGTATTCTGATGTTTACCATAGGAAACTACAAACAACTTGTTCATGTAAATCTAACAAGTAGAAGAAATATCATCAGTGTTGCAGTAGGAATTACTGGGTTTAAGGAATGTTCACATCCCTGCCCCTCTCTCACTGCTTCTACTTTACGGAATCACTTTTGGCAACTCACAACTGCTACTCAGGAAATCAATTCTCTAGCAAAATCAAACTACTCAAGTGTATTTCTCCAACCACATCGAACTCCTTATAATCTCTCGTTGGAGCTCCAACAACCAGGATTAGAGCATAATCGATGGCTAAGATTAACTTGGAGTTGATCCATGTCTTCTTCTAAAGAATTCACACCTGATATAATTAATACCCTTTAATTAACCAAATTTCCTAAGTTTAGACTTAAGGAACCATTTAAAAATATATAATTATTTTAATTAAATCATCTCTAGGTGGATTTTCCAGAAACAATTTTCTAGGTTTTGTGTGTCTTAGCCTCTCTGCAAAGTTTCAAGGCTAGAGGACATCCAATGCTACAAAAATCAACACTCATTAGTGCCATATAGTTTGGAAAAACTCTTTGGAGGCCTACTTTCCTTGAATGTGCTCCTAGTAGCCTCAACATGCTCCTAAGAATCCTTCAATGTTTATGAAAAACACCTCCTAATAGAGCTAGGAGGAACAACTAACGATTCCCCACCTGACGTTTGACTCCTTGAATTGGAAGTTGTTGAACATTGTTCATCCTTCACAACCTTATGCTACTTATCCTTTGTCACTGGTAGTGGGTCAAGTGACTTCATAGATGCCATGCTCTCCTTGAACTTCACATCTATACTCACAATTGTCTTCCTTTGTGATGTAATGAAGATCTTGTAAACCTTTGAAGTTTCATTGTACTCCAAAGATATGCCTTTTTCATGGAGGCTCCATCGTTATCGTCTTCTCCACAAGCACATGGACACTGGACAACCAAAAATCCAAAAGTTCCCTAACTCTGGCTTCAACCCGATAAATGCTTCCTTTGGAGTCTTGTCCTCCAATATATGTGAGGACTCATGTTCTAAACATATGTTGTCATATTACATGCCTATGCAGAAAGAAACATAGGCAGATCCCAAACATGAATCATAGCCCTGGAAGCTCAGCTAATGGACTGATTCTTTCTCTCCACAACCCCATTCTATTGTGGATCATATGACACTGTCAACTCCCTCTTTATCCCTGCTTCCTTACAGAAATCCTTGGAGTCATTGGAAGAGTACTCACCCCATTATCTAACCTCAAGATTTTGATCTTCCTTTCTTGTCTAGTTCTCCGCCTGAGCCTTCAATTTTTGAAACCAACTAAAGACCTCATCCTTACTCCTTATAAAGAAGATCACAGTTGTCCTAGAAAAGTCATCAATGAAGGTCACATAGTACATTCTCCATGCAATGATGCCACTGCCATCGATCCACACAAATTTGAATGAATGAGATACAAAATACCCTTAGACCTATTCTTGCTGCTTGGAAAAGCAACCTTGGCATTCTTGTCAAGTGCACATGCCCTGTCGCTCAATATTGAAATTTGGGAGACCAATCACAATCTCTCTCAAAATTGTCAATTACCTATAGTGCAGGTGTCCCATCCTCCTTGCTATAACTCACATAGGTTGTCGTTGTCATGTAACAAGGCTTGAACTGGCTTACCCTACAACCTATATAAATTGCCTTCTCTAACCCTAATGACCATTGTTGTATCAAGGATAGATCTCTTTTACGAATAAGTACTTTCCCTTTCTGAAACATGATGATAAAGTCCCTATCCTCCACAACTAAGACTAAGAACAAATTCATACCCTAGTTCTAGTACATATGGCACATCCTAAGCCTCCAACAAACCGCCTAACTCAAGTTGGAGCAAGATTGTTCTCTCCCACTTCACTGCATACTTGGCATAATAACCAAGCTCCACATCAATCCCTGAGTCTTTCTTTGTTAGACAGCGAAATAGCTCCTATGCTTCTATCATGTGATGAGATGCACCACGATCAAAGTACCATGCGCTCCTAGTGATTGCGCTAATAGAAAGGATACAAACTAGTGAGAAGGCCTTTTGAAGCTTCATAGCAAACTCATCCAACTGAGTATATGTTGATATTTCTATTTGTTGTTATTTTCCTTTACCCTTATTCTCTAGACATTGAGATGCATAATGTCCATTCTCATGGTATGTGAAACACTTGATCTTGTTCAGTCTTTCTTCTTCCCCGGATGTGATGTTGAATCCTCACTATTGCCCTTCTTGTTGGAACCCTTTCCTTTGTCGTTTCTTTCCTAAAAGGCAAGGGCGAAGTTCTCTTCTACTCTTCCTTACTTATTGCTTTGGAATCCTCCAAACCCTCCTCCTAGATGCAACCATTCCAAAGCCTCTCAAAATTTGGGAGTTTCACTCTGCCATAAAGACCTTTGCCAAATGGTTCCCAAGGCTTTGAGAATCTATTCAGTACCACATTGACTAATTCTACATCATCCACCTTCTCCCCAATTACTACAATTCGATCATGTATCTGGGTGTTCCTCATGAGGTAAATGTTAACTTTGTGAAATCTTCAAATCTACATGAATCTGAGCTTGTTCCTCAAGATCATCTTCCTATTCATGTTATGACATTCGAATAATTTCAATTGAGCCTTGAACATTTCTCTTGCCGGCTACATCTCAGCCAAGTGAGGGATCAAATCTTCCTTCACGAGATCCATGATTACTCATTGGGCTTTGATGTCCTTCTCGTGAGCCACTAATTGCACTAGGTTTGTCGATGAAGGAATTACCTTGTCAACAATCTCCCAAAGGTCATTTCCCTCAAAAGAAAGGTGACTCTTTCCCTTTAGGATGGGAAGCTTATCCAACCTGTCTTCACACGTTAGACTTGATGTTGTCATTTCTAGATCCGATCAAACTGTCATTTGCTTGTTCCTTCAAGCACCGATAAGAATTTTACTTCTAGGTATTCTGCAAGTCATACTACTATGCCCTTAACTACTGTGTGGCCTCCTTCTCTGAGGTCCTTCTCATAAGCCACTAATTGCACTAGGTTTGTCAGCGAAGGAGTTTTTTTCAGGAAAGAAAAAACCAACAATTTTCTATTAAATAAAAAGATGTTTACATATAGCATATGTGTCAATATAATCCCCATATTACATATGACTGATATCAAGATACGAGGCGCGCAGACCCCTCAGAGAAACACCATAGGGAGCACCAAATATAGCCCAACAACTTGCAATCACTCATCATTTTAGTAATGCCAGAATATACTCTAGAGTCTCACCAGCAAGATAACAAGTCAAAAGATACTCTGACTGGCAAGATAAACAATGCCAAAAGATACTATGACCGACAAGAACATAATAACGTCAGAAGTACTCTGAACGGCAAGAAAATCCTGGAGATGCTCTGACAGGCTTGAAAAAAAACTAGGCACACAAGCTTGCAGAAAAAACCCCTACAAGAACATCATTTAAAAAATACATTCACTCTAAAACCCTAGAGGCCAAACACCCTAGGCTAGAGATTTGTAAAAAATAAAAACATGGTCATGCAGGCCTGCCAAATGAAAACTATAAAAAGGGGCATCAAACAAAGCCCTTAACAGGAAACAAACATTACAATTCGGGTTAAAAGAAACCAGCTGGGAAGCATTAACAAAAAAGGCCCGAAAGCCTGCCATCGAAACCTTAAAGGGACAAACTATAGGGAAAAACCCTGGACAAAGCAAGGGAGGGACCTCCATGGCTGCACCACCCACAAGAATGACAATATCCCCGAATCATTGACCAATGAGAATGACACCCACGACCACAAAGAAGGAAATTGTCGGGCAAAACAGCATTGTTGTGTTGAAAATGTAGCTATGGTCGGTCTTCATGAAACATTTAATTTCATTGTAACTTGAAAAATGAATTATTATCTCCTTCTAGCATGTTCTTCATGGTCAAAATAAATTGTGTAAGCCATACTTTACATGGCATTGCAAGAAGAGAACTTATATTTTAAAGAAGGAAAAATATTATTATCATTTTGTAATTTACCAAGGCTCCACAAGTGCAAGCGCCCTTCTAGATGGTCAGGTTGACCTGCCCTCTTTCATGCCCATTCGGATCACTTTGATGGCTATATATAGAGGCCTACTTGCTCACCTTGTCAAGCATTCACTTCTCTCAAGCATAGCTATTTGTCCTACTCAAGCGAAGGTAGTTTAAGGATCAATCTAGGGCCTACTCAAGCAAGAGAGTCTTCTCTCTCTCTCGCTAAGGTCTACTTCATCTTGTAACACCTGTAGCAGTGATCCAACAGCTTGATCTGAAGTTTTGTGGCATCAATTCAAAGATTTGGTGGCTTGATCCGAGCTCTGTGGCACTGATCCAAAGACTGTGGCATAGATCTGAGTTCTGTGGTGTCTTGATCCAAGCTCTGTGGCACTAATCCGAAGTCTGTCCAAGAGGATCTGAAGTCTGCATTAAGCCGTAGTCCTGTGGAAGAGGTTCGTAAGGTCTGCCCTAATCCGAGTTTGTCTTGCTACTAAGTCTACAATTAGGCCAAGATCTGGAGGGCTATTCCATGCCTGTTTCTAACATCCAAGGGTTATCTTTTGGTGGAAAAACCGAGTTGCTACAGGTCTATATTAAGACCTAGATCCTAATCTCCAGAGGTCTGCAATCTTGGCTGAAATAGCTCAGATCTGAGTCAGTCTTGATCCGAGTTCTGGGACATCCTTGATTTGAAGGCTGAACACATATATTGTTCCGAGCTTGATCCAATCTAAGGAGATCTGAAGTCTGAGCCCCAGAAAGCCTTAATCTCAGTGGCTTGATGAGAGGATCAACCTCTCTTCATGATCTTGCTGGACATTGTATTACAGTCACTTGTATCTGGAGACTTAGCCCTTGTGGTCTCTTCTTTCTCCTTACTGTTCTTTAATTTCTGAAGTGTAATTGCAAAGATCTAATACATTCACAAATAATTATCAGTAGTTCAGAAATTCTATCACTTGGTTTTCCAACATGAAATCAGAGCGGGTTCAGGAAGAACGTTGCAAGCCACATCTTGGAAGTAGCTCTGGGAAAACGTCTTGGAAGAAGCCCTTGTTCAGCTTCTCATCAGCATCAATTCCTATTAGTATCTCTGTGACTAGAAATAATCCGAATTAAAGTGATCCAGTCTAAATATCTATCAAGGTTCTCGACTGGCATTAAAGTGTTGGTTTTCTAGGTTATCCGAATCTTTGTAGTTTTGCAATCAAGATCATGCTACCATGAAACTTCTATCAGTCTGAAGTTTCTATAACAAGTTAGACCTTTCCTCTGATCTACCTCAATGGCAACCATATCAGTGATGATCCAAGTTATAACACTATGGCATTCGAAGTCTAAATCAGCATCTAAATCTCTGTAATATTCAAGGCATTCATATTGCAAGATTTTTGTGGATTCTAGATCAAATGCAATCTTCTCAAAATCTATGATTAAGCTTGTTACATCTCAAGTAAATGATTGAAGGATAGACATCTTAACCTGTGAAGCCATTCCCATCCTCTAGAAGAACGAGGCTATGGAATAAGCCTCGATACAATACCTCTAAGAAATAAATCTTCATTGCAAGGAGAATTTGGAAAAGTTCTTCATGATCTTGACGAGGTCTAAGATACCTCCATTAAAATCTGAACTGTATCAAATGTCCCTTGAAAGAAGATCTTTGATCTATTCGTAGACATTCTCAACACAAAGCCAACCTAATCAGAGTAGATTCCTTCTGCCATTAAAAGGAGGTTTTGATCAAAGCCTGTTGCAAAAGTTTGAAGGCTTGGAATGTGTTTTACAAGACTGCGAATAAAATACGTCATAAACTCTGCTCCAAGATTCATATATGAAACGTATCTCTGTTAGCCTGCTTGAAAGTGAAAGAGATGCCAAGTGTCATAATGAAATTCTTTCAGTACAACTGCAGAAGCTAAATCAGAAGATGGTATTAAGAATTTGGAGATACAGTACTATCTAAAGTCATTGAAGTTTTGAGTACTGAAGGGTATAGAGCCATGTGGACATCTCATTGATTGATGTGACAGTAGGCTTGCACTGAAATTCAAGATTCCAAGTTTAACTACTTGTTTTCCTCACACTGCAAAGGATTCATTTAGAAAGGAAGGTATCATCGACAGCATTTTAAATCTGAGGAATTTGTATTGAAAGATCTATTGGTTGGCAAGGGCATCTCTGTAGCTTAGCAATTATGCAACCATAAAAACTGTCTCAGATTCACCGATAATGATCCAAGTAGTAATGTTGAGACAATCTAAGCTTGTTCACAACCTGTCTCCGTGGTAAGATCTATATGACTGTATCTACCCCACAGTTTGAAGTAAAGATGTCCTTTGAAAGAAACTTGCAGACTTCCTTCAAAATAGGTCCCTTCTGTTTCTTTTGGAGACTTGGAATGTATTTGCAGGAGAACATGTATGTCTCTATGAGTCAAACATGAAAGGTATAATTGTTGATTACTGATCTGACTGAGCACTGAAGGACACTTGATTTTGCCTTTCACTGCAATGAAAAGGGTATTGAGTTACCTATTAAAGGGGACATCTTCAGTTCGTAAAAAGAATCCTGTATTCTTAATGAAGAATGATGAATTCACTCTTTATTCATGGAAATAAGAACATTGTTTCTATTACCCAAGTAAGATGAAAAAACTCTTGGAGTGCTGGTATTATAATGATGCAAATTGTTGTCGCAATGTTTCCAAGGTATCTCTATCCAGATCATATATTTTGTTCGTCATTGTCAAGAAAATAAATTTTCTGATAAAAATCTTTTGAAGACTTCATGATGGAAGGTCATTGCTCAGTCAGGAAGATTCATTGGGTCTATGCTTATTATGGTGATCAGTTAGCCCTGTTAATTTGCTGACAATATGAGAGGGTCTGCATATGAAAAATATAGGGCTTGGACTTCGGGGCTGAAAGACTACGGGTTTGAGGACTAATCCCTATGATAAATTGCTTCTGCTAATAGAGGAAACCTTGGCTTCCTACTGACATGGAGAAGGAGGATTTGCTAATTAAGAGGGAGCTGATATACTCTCATGAGATAAGTACTGTCTTGATTATTTGTACTATTGTTAGTATCTTGTCTTTGTACATCTTGCTTGGCTTCATTTGTACTTGTTGATTTGTAGTAGCATAGGATGTGCTCTAGCCATGAAAATTAGTGGAGAGACTAAAGCACATGAAATCTCCAAGACCCGGAAATGGTTTGGGGAAATTCCACCTGGTTAGAGAGATTCAAATAATTAATATTTTTAATGGAGTTCCTAAGTCTAAACTTAGGAAAATTAAAATATTAATGGGTATTAATATAACACTGGGTGAGAAGGTCCTAAATGACATGGATCAAACTAAATCTAATATTAGCCGTTGATTAGGGGCTTAATCTCAACCGTTGAAGACTCAACAAGAAAAGTATAAGAGGAGACTTGAGGGTCAGTTGGAGACACACCAAGATTGATCAGTGAATTCGATTTTCTGGAGCGGGGTTCGCTGAGAGAAATCGAACAAGTGATCTAAGTTATAGTGACGGGCAGTGAGTACATAGCAGAGAGGCATAGATAGTGCGAGAGGGTCAGCACAATGACTGAGGAGGCTACACAGAGGCAGCAGGAGCCACACAGAGGAAACTAGAAACTACGCAGAGGCTGAGGGCCCTGCGTGGGTGACGCAGAAGGCCAAAGAGTTGATGCAAAGAGGCAAAAGGCTGACGCAGAGGGTTCCAAAGCTACGCAGGTGCTAGCTGGGCTAACGCACAGCCTCAGAGAAGCACTGGAAGGTTTTTCATGGGGCAAACTAGTGCTAAGAAGTTGAATATCTTCTTCCGAGAAGAGATATTACTACAGTGTAGAAATCTCTATTTGGTGAGCCAGTTTGGCACCCTAGTTGTACTCAAGAAAGTTGCTTAATAATAAAACCCTCAGAACTGTTGCACCGGTTTTCCCAAGTTGGGTTTTTCCGGGAACGATTGTCCAAAAATAATGGTGTCCCTTGTGTATTTCTCTATTATTTCAGTTCATGATCTGTATATGAGTTGAGACTGCATTTGTGTGTATTTTCAGTATTTATATGAATAAATAACTTGTTAAGGAATAAACAAGTAGGTGAAATAAACCAAATAATGCAGTAGGAATTTTTGACGTGTCGAACTTAGAAATTTCAACATGGTATCAGAGCATTGCAAATCACAGGAGAACTAAAGGTGCCAACATAATCAAAAATATTTACAGCAATAGCAGTTGTCCCGTGAGATAGAGTTGCTCCTAAGCAGAAAGCAGTAGAGATGGAGTGACGCATTTCGAGCCATAGAAAGGGTTAGCACAGAGTCAGAGAGAGGCAGAAGAGGCTCACGAAGAGCCATGTCATCCTACTCAATCAAGTAGGCTTGACACAGTTAGGCAGAGAAGTGATTCACCCTTTGCCGGATTGCATAGAGCTAGAAGGCTTAGTTTCTTCAGTTGCTGGGGCATAGGGAGCTGTGGGCAGATTGTGGATTAGGAAGCTGGTGGGGTGTTGTTTCTGTTGAAGCATAATAGTACCTAACGGGACAGAACCAAGGTAGAGGGAGTCCCTGCCTTAACGGATTTCTAGCCAAGAAATCCAGATCTGAGTTGCAGTTGCAAAGAGGATCGGAGAGGAGTGAATCGACAGTTGGCGAGAAGATTTCCAATAGGGAAATTGAGACTCAGAAAAAGATGTTGTTGGAGAATTAGTGGTGGTCATATCAGATGCAGAAGGGGGCACAGAGAGATCTATACCTTAGCAAGTTGCAAGAGATTCGAGACCAACTTACTTCCATACGGGCCACACCGGATCAGGAGTTCATGGTGAGGACCACCCTGAATGCAGTCTCCGAGGATTGGGAGACATTTGTCCAAAGCATTTTGAGCAAAGTTGATCTTCCAGGATGGGAAGAGATGTGGGCAGCCATTCGCCACGAAGAGATTAAATGATTGACCAAGGAAGGAAGTAGCAACAAAGGAGGTCGAATTAAGAAAGAGGAGGAGGATGTGGCTCTGGCATCTGTGGGACAGCAAGGGAAGAGGAAGAAGAAGAACATCTCCAAGGTGAAGTGCTTCCATTCTGCAGAGTTGGGTCATTAGACAACCCAGCGTCCCAGGAAGAAGAATAAGGGAGAGGCTTCTGACTCCAAGGCAACTCTAGCTAAGGTGGAGAAAGAAGTCGAGACGGATGACGACTGTGCTATGAGTGCTCATGCACCTCTAGAGAAAAGGTGGGGAGACATCGAGTTGTAGTCAAGAGGACTACAAAAGATGAGGGGCAGGATCCTTGAGGTGCCCAAAGTCTTGGATCATATCCAGCTACGGAATCCTCGAATGATAGTAGCGGGATGACGAATGTCAGGTAGAGGCAAGATGCGATGAAGCGCCAAGGCAATGCTATAGTGCAGAGGTCTGTAGCAACGCAGTGGGAGTTGCAGCAGTGCGAGAGGCACAGAGGTGGTTGCAGCAGTGCAGAGAGGCACAGAGGAGGTTGCAGCAGTGTGAGAGGCACAGAGGTGTTTGCAGCAGCGCAGAGGCAATAGAGAAAGCACCAGATAACAACAGAGGTAGCTTCAACATCAGGACGCTTCTAGGCTAACAAGGATGCTAGTCGTTGGGTAGATCAGTTATTTCTCGGTAGCTGCATTGCAGTGCAACAGTTAGCAGTGGTAGTGCTATGGGCAACATGATGAGAGGGAGCTGCAATACAGATGCAGCAGTGGCAAGTGGCAGAGCCATGGGCAACAATACAGGAAGCATCAATGCAGTGGATGTTGGGCAGCAGGCAAAGCATCAACACAGGTACCAGTGTTGGAGGATCAGTGTGATGTTCAGTGATGGTGCATTACTAGAGCACATTCCTCACTAAGAGGGAGTGTTGATTTGTGGTAGCATCGAATGTGCTCTAGCCATGAAAATTGGTGGAGAGGCTAAAGCACATGAGATCTCCAAGATCCGGAAATGGTTTGGGGAAATTCCACGCTGTTAGAAAGATATTAAAATAATTAATATTTTTAATGGAGTTCCTAAGTCTAAACTTAGGAAATTTAAAATATTAATTGGTATTATATAAAACTAAGTGAGAAGGTTCTAAATGACATGGATAAAGCCAAATCTAATCTTCGTCGTTGATTAGGGACCAATGTTGCACGAAGCGGAAGCGTTTTTTGGAAGCGGGGACGCCGAAGCGTCATTTTCCAAAAATCTAGGAAGCGAAGCGTCCGCAGAAGC
>APFE031563906.1:112758-140341 GCA_000404065.3 Pinus taeda
ATATTTTCATTTTCAATCCTACTTTAAGAATTTAACATTACCATGAGGGAGCATCTGCTATATTTATATATTTTTTTTGCCTTCATTCGTCACCCTAACCCAAGGTGGACCCACCCCAACAAGCAAACTCACCTAAAATTTAAAAAAAAAATTGAAAAAAAAACGATTTTCTAAACGCTTTTCCGGAAGATTTTCTGGAAGCGTACGGAAGCGTCCGCTTCCTCCTCCGAAGCGCCACGCTTCCGACACCCGAAGCTTCGTACGAAGCGCGCTTCGGCGCTTCGGAAGCGACGCTTCCGTACAACGCTTCCAAATTTCCAAGAAGCGTCTAAAAATGCCGAAGGTCGCTTCCGAATTCGGAAGCGCCGCTTCCGGCCAAGCTTCCTAGGCACTTCCGTACGGGACCCGCTTCGGGGCTCGGAACCGGGGGGGGCGCTTCGTGCAACACTATTAGGGACTTAATCTCGACCATTGAAAACTCAACAGGAAAAGTATAAGAGGAGGCTTGAGGGTCAGTTGGAGACACACCAAGATTGATAAGTGAGTTCAATTTTTTGGAGCAAGGTTTGCTGAGAGAAATCGAACAAGTGATCTGAGTTGCAGTGAGGGGCAGTGAGTACATAGCAGAGAGGCAAAGATAGTGCTAGAGGGTCAACGCAGTGACTGAAGAGGCTATGCAGAAGCAGCAGGAGCCATGCAGAGGCAGCTAGAAACTGCGTAGACGTTGAGGGGCCTGCGTGAGTGACGCAAAAGGCTAGAGAGCTGACGCAGAGAGGCAGAAGGCTGACGCAGAGGGTTCCAAAGCTACACGAACGCTAGCTGGGCTAACGCAGAGCCTCAGAGAAGCGTTGGAAGATTTTTTGTGGGGCAAACTAGTGCTGAGAAGCTGAATATCTGCTTCTGAGAGGAGATATTACTGCCGTGTAGAAATCTCTGTTGGTGCACCCTAATTGTACTCGAGAAAGTTGCTTAATAATAAAACCCTCAGAACTGTTGCACCGGTTTTCCGAAGTTGGGTTTTTCCGGGGACAAATGTCCAAAAATAACAGTGTCCCTTGTGTGTTTGTCTGTTATTTCAGTTCATGATCTGTATATGAGTTGAGACTGCATTTGTGTTTATTTTCAATATTTATATGGTTAAATAACTTGTTAAGGACTAAACAAGTAGGTGAAATACACCATATAATGCAGTAGGAATTTCTGACGTGTTAGACTTAGAAATTTCAATAGTACTTCCTTGACCTCTCAATGAGAATTGCAGGTACATAATAAGGATTGCCTTGGGTCATAGCAATTGATGGAATAACAATATGACAAGAAGACTTATGATTGATGAGCACTGGACTCAGAGGGCGCACGCAGAAGCAATAGGTTTAAAACTTTGTAGTCTACTGTGACTTCCATAGTATGTAGAAGCTTTCTAAAGAATGTTGTTGAAGGTGAGCCCTCTTATGTGCTCATGACCCATCTCTAACAAGAGTGAAGGGAGCTAGTTAAAAAATCTTGGTTCTACCCAAGATTGAGAATATGAAGCTTGATAGACTCCTTGATGAGATCTGGTATTATGAAGTTTGTGTATCCATGAACATCTGCATGATGTGGAACCTGGTAAAGCTCCGCTACTAAATTGATAAAGTTTACCGATTGGCTCATCAAATATTTGATGCATATCTATCAAGGTTTTGAAGACCGGGTTCTTCAATGAAAGAGGGAGTTGGTTGTTGAACTAGATATGAAGGATTTTGGGTTATATGTTTAATAAAGTCTCCCTTGAGCAAGGGAAGGTTGTTATCAAGATCCTGTAGAGGCTTGGGTTGTTGGAATGCAAGCTCATGACAACTTCCATGATAATGAAGCTGAGAGATTCTGACTCATTCTATTAATTCATTTTTGTACAACATTAGAGGAAATTTCAACCTAAAAGTGGTCTCCTAAGGAAAAATAATAAAAATAATAGGTAAAATAATAAAATAAGAGTTATGAATTTTGGAGGGAAAAGAAGAAAACAATTTTTTTTAATTGTATTTTTCGCTTATCTCCGCATGGGTTTACTCAAATTTCAAGTGTAGACACTCGTTGGATGCGGAATTAAATTCCACATCCAATGAATACCTATTATGCATACTTATGAGACGACCCACATTCTCAGAAGCATGCATAATGGGTACTCATTGGATGTAGAATTTAATTCTGCATCCAATGAGTGTCTACACTTGAAATTTGGGTAAATCGATAAGGAGATAAGCCAAAAATAAAATAAAAAAATTAGTTTTCTTTTCCCTCCAAAATATTTACATGTACCTCTTTTTAAATTTCAAGGATTTTCATTGGTTTACATATTATTACATGGAAATTACATGAAAACTTCATGGGCACTTTTACGCTAAAATTTCCTCTAATGGTAGTTGATTGTCGATGATGTATTTGTTGTGTTGATTATAGATGTCTACTGCATGTCGCTAATGATGATCAAGTTGCAGGGATTCACTGACAGAGTCGAAAGTACTGATGACACAACCTAGGGTTGTTTTTTTCTACTATGGTTCTTGGATAATTCCTGTTGAGGCAAAATGAGTAGCAATATGTGCAATGACTCAAGAAGCAATTTGGCTTTTGATATTGATTGACGAAGTGTTTGGGGACCACAGTGATTCTGTGATAATTGAAACTGAATGAAGCTACCAAAGAATCCAATAAACTGACACCAAGTATCACTATGTTCATGAAATGGTTCAAGAGGGAGCGATAAAGCTCCGGTATATCTCCACTTATGAACAGACAATTGATATTCTCATAAAGCCTTTCCTCGAAGGCAAGCAGGTATATTTTAAAGATAAGATGTGTTTTGTGGAGAATGCCCCTCACTGAGAGGGAGCAATGATCTTCTTAGATAACGTTCTTCTTCCTGTGTCACATTGACTTGTATAGGGTTGTAGTCCCTGTGTTAATGTGACATGTATAGGAAGAATGGTTTGATGGATTGATCGACATTGTGGACATCCATTTTCCTTGTGTCTTGTACCATGAACTGTATAGAGTTATTACCCCAAGTCTTGTACAATAACCTGTATAAGGAGAATCGTCTTGTGAGCATCTTTCTATGTCTTGTACTTTGACCTGTATAGGGCTTAACATCCCTGTGTCAAGTACTTTGACCTGATTAGGAAGATGCACATTTCTTGTGTCTTGCACTGTGACCTAGATAGGGTTGTAGTCCCTGAGTCTAGTACAGTAACCAGTATAGGGAATTGGATTTAGAGGTTACTGGGCTGAAACCTCCCAGCATCCAGCTCTAACTTCATTTTAAGAGGGAGCCTATTGGTATCATGCATGGACATGACTCTAGTTTTTCAGTACTAGTCAAATTGATTTATGTGATGGTACCATGATATAAGACAGTGGATGATTGTTGTCTCTTGGGGAGATCAAAAATGAATAGTACCATGGTGATTTGGTACTGGTTGTTTGGTGTTGGTAATAATGATCTATTAATGATGCTGATATAATCTTGGTCCTTTCTTAGAGAACCTTTCAAATTAAATTACATCTTGACTATGACTATGAATACCTCCCTAGTTAAGAGGGAGTGTTGAAAATGTAGCTATGGTCGATCTTCATGAAGTATTTATCTTCATTATAACTTAAAAAATGAATTATTATTTCTTTCTGCATGTTCTTCATGCTCAAAATAATTTTTGTAAGCCATAATTTACATGGCATTGAAAGAACAAAAATTATATTTTAAAGAAGGAAAATTATTATTATCATTTTGTAATTTATTAAGGCCCCACAAGTGCAATTCAGCGCTTCTAGATGGTCAAAATGGCTTGCCCTCTTTCACACCCATTCAGATCACTTTGATGGCTATATATAGAGGCCTACTCGCTCTCCTTGCCAAGCATTCACTTCTCTCAAGCATAGGTATTTGTCCTACTCAAGCAAAGGTGGTTTAAGGAACAATCTAAGGTCTACTCAAGTAAGAAAGTCTCTCTCTCTCTCTCTCTCTCTCTCTCTCTCTCTCGTTCATTGAGGTCTACTTCATCTTGTGACACCTATTGCAGTGATCCAAGAGCTTTGGTGGTTGGATCTGAGCTCTGTGGCGTTGACCTGAAGACTATGGCATAGGTCCTAATTCTATGGTGTGTTGATCCCATCTCTATGGCACTAATCTGAAGTCTTTCCAAGAGGATATGAAGTTTGCACTAGGTCGAAATCCTGAGGAAGAGGCTCGTAAGGTCTCCCCTAATCCGAGTTTCTCTTGCTACTTGAAGTCTGCAATTAGACCAACATCCAGAGGGCTATCCCAAGCTTTTTCCTGAGATCCAAGTGTTATCTTTTGGTGGAAAAACCAAGTTTCTACAGGTCTATATTAAGACCTAGATCTAAATCTCCAAAGGTCTGCAATCTTGGCTGAAATAACTTATAGATCTAAGATCAATCTTGATCTAATTTTTGGGACATACTTGATTTGAAGGTTGAACACATATTGCTTCGAGATTGATTCAATCTAAGGATATCTGAACTCCGAAACCCATAAATCCTTATTCTCAGGGGCATGATGAGAGTATCAACCTCTCTTTTATGATCTTGTTGTACATTGTATTGGAGTCACTTGTATTTGGAGACTTAGCACTTGTGGAAGCTCTTTGAGGTCAGTATAGTCCATGTCTTGATGTATTGTTCAAGGATCTCTCTAAGAAAGGAATTGGTTGGGTTTTCCCCTTGTGGGGTTTTGCCCTGGTCTTTGACCTAATTTCAGTGTCTCTTATTATTGTGCGTCGTGATCTCTTCTTCCTCCTTACTATTTGTTTAATTTCTAAAGTGCAATTATTTGATGAAGTGTAATAAATTGCAAAGAGGATCTAATGCATTCACAAATAATCATCAGTAATTTAGAAATTCTATTTTACTTGGTTTTGCAACATGTTGGGCACAAGGAAAAACCACATCTGCCTCTTTAGCAGTGACACCAAAAGCCCCAACAGGTGGAACCATACGAATGCCAACAAGGAGAATTAGGCAACAGCTAACCTCGAACAACCAGCTGAAGAGAAACCCTCAACACCTAAAAACACACCACCCATCGTTGAATGAACCACAAATCAGCACCACTAAGTCACCTGCAAAAAGGCGTCGCAGCAAGAGGGTAAAAGGGGCACAAAACAGGGGCAGGGGATGCTAGGGTTCGCCGCCTCACCCCCAGCAAGGGAGTTACCTTGTCAACAATCTCCCAAAGGTCATTTTCCTTCGAGCATGTCTTCTATAATTCAATCGAGACGTGTCCATTGTCCTATCATCGGAATGCATCTATTATAGCATCGAACTGAGGTCACTTATCCGAGCTCCTTCCTACAATGATACTGAAATCATCATCTATAAGATTGTACCAAACTACTCACTGTAGTGACACCAGAACATCCTTTCTGAGCTCATGTAGTGACACCAAGACCTCCTCTCTATAATCCGAACTCATGTGATTGCACTGAGAACATCCTTGTGATATCACTGCAATATTGCCTCTGAAATTACTGAAATACATCTCTGAAATCCGAACTTCATTTCTCTATTTTATGCAAAGTCCTTATGTTGGTATATATAGGGGTTCATCCATAATAAATGAGTCGACATGATCATCATGAATAGTTGTGTCTCCATTTTATGGTTAGGCCAATTTGAGTTTTGTTAAGTGAAGCCGATTTGAGGATAATCTATTTGACGCTGACTTGAAGGAGACTTGATGGAGGAGTCTTTGACCAAACAAACATATTCACTTTGAAACAAATAAATAATCCTAAAGCCTACAATGGAGGCTTGACTTATAACAATTGACCCAAGCATGAAACCCATGCTTTAACAAGTCAATTAAATCAATAATTAATTTATTTTTGGCTTTCTTTTGACAAATATATTACATTTTGACTTCAAGTACAATTATGAAGACCAAACCTAGTTACATTTGCCAACATAGTCAATATTAGAACTCAAGAAGATGACAACCCAGTTGAAAGGAAAACATATTCAAAAGTTGCAATTCAAACGATGAAAACCCCATTTGTAACCAACTCGACGACATCAAAACCTGAAGTAAATCAAAAACTTGCCACACACATGATAAAGGAAGGACAAACCAAAAGAACACCTTATCTACATCTGAATCACAAGAATAGACATCTCAATCAATCTACGAATTTGTATCACTCAAAACATAAACAAAAAACTTATGTTCAGAAGGATACTAAAGTGTGCACCACTTAATCCATTGATAACAATTCATCACAAGTTTACAATAATCGAAAGATTCCACAGAAGATTAATTTACGATGGTCAGATCCTTCCTCCGTGCGACAATTTTATATATCACTCCAACGATCATATCAACTTGTATCAACAATGATGCCAATTCCGAGACAAGAAAACAGTCAAAACAGAAAAAGAGATCAAGCTTTTTCATCAACAAGCTTTGAGGACAAAGCTTTCTGAGGAGGAAGGCAATGTTATGAATAAAATATAGATATAAATAATAATAACTATCATAAATAACGATTAATTAGTAGTTAGTTAATGAAGAGGTATGTCCCTAAGGATATGACTATTCATAAAGGGACACCTGCCTAGGGAATATAAGCAGGCTCTCACTCTCAATTGTATCATTATTCTCATTCATACATTTTAATATATATATATTCTTTTATATTCAATGGAGATCTACATATTCCAAGTCTTCTGGAATGTTTAACTTGCTATAACAAACCTTGTTCGTAACAAACTCCCAGCTACACACTTTTCTTATCCCTTTAGTCTTGAGTCTCTCAATTCTTTTGAGAAATTTTCTCTCTCAATGATTCAATGTGTTTTTTGCCTCTCCCTTACGCTTCATTTATAATTTTTCATTGAGCAAGATCTCAAACCCTAAATCTCCTAAGTGGTGAATCGCTAGGATTAAATCCTATGCCTCACTTCAAATCAATGGTAGAGATTAGATCCAACTCACTAAAGTAAATTTATTTTTCATTAGAAAACCTTATCCCAATAGCCAATATTAATTAATAAAGTAATAAATGCTTTTTCCTAAGTGAAACTTAGGAAAGAGATCATAAAAGTCGCTTACTCAACATGAGCAATTACCTAAAGAGACTTTTAGACATCTTCTGAATACTTGATGCTTACCCTTTGCAGAAACACCTGCCCGAGCTATCATAGTCAACAATTACATATTGAGTAGTTATAGTAGAGGCTGGAGACCAGCATCAAGAGAAGACGCGTGAAATCGAAGACAAGATCAAAAACCAAGGGCATAGCTCCACAAAGTATGCACAACAAAATAGTTGCTTTTGTCATAAAGAAGATACAGCCCCATCCAATGACATATACAAGGAGAAAATGATGTTTCAATAACTGGTTTACCATACACATAGTTTATAAGATTCAAATTATAACTGTTATGCAATATGACCTTTGCATACTCACAGCATATTTGCAAGCCCGGCATAGTCGTTCCATGGTCAGCATGTCCCAAGCACGTCTAAAACCAACAGAATATACTGTTTAGATGACTCAAGATAAACTAAAACCCAACAAAAAGTATGCAATTTATGTAGAATGTGTGCTTACTGATCAAAAACTGCTTTCAAAGTCGGCCAAATGTTTCGAAATGCATCTGCCACAGCTTCAGGATGATTAACATATCTACAGAGACACAAGCAAAATAATAAAGATATCCAGTTTTGCTAATCAATGTCTATTAAAAATGCAAAGATGACTTTGTGAAGACCACATTGTCATTAAAATGCTATATCTTACACAACTGTGAAAATAACAAAAACAAAATAAGGTACCTAAAAATATTTGCAAGTCGGTCTATAGGAACAGTATACTGATTTGCATTAAATTGCTGGGAGGATCCTGCTGCTTGTGTGATAACTTCCTAAACAATGCACAGCAATGTTAGAATCATTTAAAACACACCTAGAAAATATGGCTACTAAAACAAAAGGCATGTCTCATAACAACTCTACCTGCAAAGCAGCTACTGCAGGAAGGCATAAAGCTTCAAGGGCTTTCTTTGCAGGCTCTGGTGAAAGGGCAGTGATAACCATGCTACAAGAAATAAATAGAGATTTGTCATAATGGGTGAATCAACACGCATACCAAACTTCTAATTGCAACAAGAAATAAATAGAGATTTGTCATACTGAGTGAATCAACACGCATACCAAACTTCTAATTGCTACAAACATTATAAACTGTCTCAGCTTTACTAGCAACAGCAAAAGAAGCATTGTGCTTGATACACAAAAAGAAACTATCAATAAATATGCAAAAAATCTAGCAGACAGTTCAGAAAGATCATTCTTCACGTATGCAAAACATGTTGCATTAATTAAAAATACTCATCTTATCCAGTTATGAACTAAAAGCTGAAAAAACTAGGTATAGATTTATTGAGCGAGCATAACTATTCATCCCAGATTTCATTCCAACATATAGCTACCCATAACATGATTCTAGGGGCCTTAGGATGAATTTGGCTTTCATCAAGCCTATAAAGACTTCAGTCAACATATATTGTAGTCATTCAGGAAAATTATATACTTCAACTGGTTCTTAATTGAATTGTTTCCCCAAAGTATGTTAAAAGAAAAAAAAAGAGACTTCAATGGGGATTCAACAACATAATGCCTAAGATGCACTCTCAACACTCTCAACATAATGCCTATGATGTCTTCAGTCAACATATATTGTAATCATTCAGGAAAATTATATACTTCAACTGGTTCTTAATTGAATTGCTTCCCTAAAGTGTGTTAAAAGGAAAAAAGAAGAAGAAAAAAAAAGAGACTTCAATGGGGATTCAACAACATAATGCCTAAGATGCACTCTTAAATGAATTGTAAAATTATTGTGGTAGTTGCACAGAAAGAAGTGAGTTGCTCTTGCAGCCCAAGGTGGGAGTGATATCCTTGTCATGTTTGTCATCTGTATGTGGGTAAATCTAATAAATACATGAAAAGAAGCCAGTGCTTGACACCAAATTAATTTTAATAACAATAACAGTAGGAAAAGACAAAAGAAAAAAGAGTTGACCTTTTATTTCTTTTAAATGTTTACCATAACATATAAAAATTAAACTAGCATATATCCATCTTAACTTGGATCTTAAGTGGCGTGAGGTTTGCACTTGCGGTTTTCTTTATTCCTTTTAATCATTAATACTTACAGGGATAGGATGAATCTAAATTGCATGTAAACTTGTTAGGAGAATATGATGAGATCTACAAAATTCTAGTACATTTATGGCTTGAGTTCGTAATTTTTGTTTATCCTTATTTTCCTTTAATGTTTAATGATAATCTATGTGCCAATATTTTCCGTATAAGATGGTACCAAACCCTATCTTTGATTCAAACACTAGGATTGTTATTTTAACAGATGCATCTTATATTTCAATAAAGTACAAAAGAAGATAAATCATAAAATCATATATTTCCTGCCATGATAGATATATACTCCCTCCTCCTTGTGTAAGGGAAGAGAGTGAACATGCAAGCTCTGGCATCAACTTTACAAGAATTAATATCTTTGCCAAAAAACTCCATCTTCCCTGTAAATTGTAGTGTTCCACAGGGACACATCCCCCAAGGTGGGGGTGTCTCCCCATGCTCCCAAGATGGGGGGCACTTGGGGAAACATTTCCCTGCATCCCCCTTTGGGGAAACTATGAGAAATGCAAGGGGAAACATTTCCCCAATATAGGGGACATGTTTCCTCAAAAGGCCTGCATGTGGGCAACCCCCCTTTGAAAAATTTTAGGGTCCCTGTAACCCCTCTGGTTTTAGTATGTTTTGCACATAAAATTTAATGCCTACAACACATTTCAATGTAGCTGATATGAACATAAATACACATTCATATAAAACACTGCTAGGCTACCTTTGATCTTTACACATAGCTGATAAAATAAATTCACACAAGCATGCACATAAATGAAAACTTGATTTTTGGTCAATCTTTGACCCTGGAAAAACCCAGAAGGGAAAAGCCAGTCTAGAAGGAAATTTTGTTGCTTTTTCTCATAGAATTAATTATAGCATTTAAAACACATCAAGGACCTTATCTCCCCTTGAATTTTGTGCACAGCCTCCACTAGATATTCAAGCCACGGTTCCAGAAATCTCTTCTCGAACTGAGTGCCACAAATCTGGGACTTCTGCTTGGATTTTCAGGCCTCTACCCAGCCTCCTTTACTCAGAAAACTGTGCCACTGGACTAAAAGTCTTCCCTTGAAAATCATGCCAGAATCAGACCTCTATTCCTTGAATTTCAGGCCTTAGAATCTCTCTGCGAACTCGTGTCAGTCAGCCCTGAAATTTCACCTTAAAATTTGGGTCGTTGTTCAAACCAATGTTGCAGGATCCTTCCCCCCCAGCCCCCGATCTACAGGCAGGACCGCATCCCATGATCCGTGGTTTTGCCATTTTTTGGTGATTCCTGGATAATTGAATCCATGGGGGCCCAATCCACAGATTAGGAAAGGATCAGTTGTGGATCCATGGAGGTTCAGTTGCAGATTTGTCGTGGAGCGCGAGCAGATCCGGAGGCAAGCAGATAGTTCCACGGGGGGCCAAATTTCTAATTTTTTTTAATTTATTTTTTGTAATTTTATGGGAAGAATTATGCTTCCACAACACTCCCAAGGTGCCCCAATGATGCTCCCTAGACACTTCCTAGATACTTCCTAATTGTAATGTTAAATTCTTAAAGTAGAAGTGACATTCTTCTTTATTCTTTGTTGGCATTATGATGCATGGGTTGTCCTTGATGGCAGCTCACTTGTAACAGAATAAGTATATGGTATCTAGATGAATCCACATGTCAGTTCAGAGATGATAGAGTGATGGAACAGAATAAAAGAATGATGGGACAAAGGTTTACAGATCAGAATCAGAAGTTTGATAAAGGTGAATATTTGAAGATCTATATGCAGGTTCGTCAAGGACAAGTAGCGTATACACGCAGGCACCAAGAAGCAAAGTCGCATACATGCTGGCACACTAATTTAAGAATACCAAGGGTCCTTACCATGGTATTAGCCCACAATATTGAGCGCAGTAACGGTTACTTGATCATGTCCAAGATTACCACTGGCAGTAGTGTAGTTTTGACCCATGGTATTGACTACCGCTTTAACTATATAAGGAGGTTAAGATCAAAGTGCTAAGTGTGCATGTGAAAGGGTTTTTGATGAATACTTCAATCTGAAGTATATTTGCATTGTAAGGGCCATAGTTGACACATAGATCTGAAATAATTATGCAATGATGAATACAACGATGGATCAGGATCATGAGAGCTGAAATGACTTTCCATTGTATGATCTGCTCATGGATTGACCAGATCTAAGTATTGACGTATGTTTTTATCTCTAAATATTATGATTTGGGTCTTTCTAAAGTTCTAAAGAGATGCGCAATTTGAGGTCAAAATTTGCAGATCTATACGCAGGTCGATCTCGGTGAAGTCGCTTATACACGCGGGTTCGTTTCTTCAAAGTCGCGTATACAAAGGAAGGGTTTATGTTCATAAATGACTGATCAACCTAATCAGTGTTGTTGTATCTTTGTTGTATATCAATGATGTCCTCATGTCGATCTGAGTTGAGTGATAATGTCTGAAGTAGAACTGATTGAATGATGAAGTTGAAATTTGGTTACTCGCTGATTGGTTGACAACATTATTGATGCTACTAACTGTATGAGGGTTCTGTAACCTAACAGATTATTTCAAAATAACTTTGGTTAACTTTGTGTCTGATTCAAAATTATAAGTTTTTAGTATATTGAGATCCGTACACAGGTTGCTCTACAAAAAAGCACATATACACGCAGGTTGTCTTAAATGAAGTAGCGTATACATGTTGGCATAGAAATGATCAAGGCTGCAGTTGATTCTTTGTGTTGATGCAGTATTCTAAGTTCAATTCTATGTTCTAGTTACAGTGATCTCACTACTCTATTTGAATTAAGTTGGTGTTTGCTTCAGTTGATCTACAAGTTGTGATGTATTAAAGCAGGTGGATCCAATGTGAAAATTTATGAAATGTGGTCCACGGATGTTGCTGAGGGTTGGCACCTTCAATGAGAAAGTTGAAGCTTCCTGCCAGTAGTAGTTGGTAATCAAATCAGGGGGTTGGAGCTCCTTTCTAGTAAGAGTTGGAGAACAAGTGAAGGTTGTAGCCTTCAGCAAGTGGGTCCCTGCATACTGGCATGAGTTTGCACCAGTACAAGAATGTAAAAAGTTTTTGATATTAATTAGTTTGAAGACTGAGACGACAGTAGTGGTGGTTTTCTCCCACATTGGGTTTCCACCTTAAATCTTGGTGTTCATGTGTGTTGCTTATGTGTGATACTTTATTCTATTTTCACTACACCTACTTACTGCTTATCAAATGCTTGATAAATCTCTTACATTCTGGTTTAAGTATAACAGATAAAGAATTAGTTTGTATGGTGATATCTTCCAGAGCCATCGCATTCAAGTTTTCTTGGAATTGACGTTTCGAACCAACCACTGTGGTTCATCATCAGGATCAGATGAGTGAATAAGTCAGAACATCAAGGGATCAATAAATAGAGTAGAGGGTTGGGAAGTGAGTGAAAGGAGCCGACAGGTTTACTAATGATATGATTCAAATTATTAATTAGTTAATGATTTTCAGTT
Organism: Pinus taeda; assembly: GCA_000404065.3. Lineage (NCBI taxonomy): Eukaryota > Viridiplantae > Streptophyta > Pinopsida > Pinales > Pinaceae > Pinus > Pinus taeda. The sequence goes on from APFE031563906.1 coordinate 125,476, forward strand.
TTTAGATTTCTTATAATCTTTAAATTATTTTTGACAATTATATTTTAGATTTCTTCAAAATAGTTTAAATATTAGAAGAAATCTAAAATATAATTGTCAAAAATAATTTAAATATTATAAGAAATCTAAAAACTGAAAATCATTAACTAATTAATAATCTGAATCATATCATTAGTAAACATGTCGGCTCCTTTCACTCACTTCCCAACCCCTCTACTCTATTTATTGATCCCTTGACGTTCTGACTTATTCACTCATCTAATCCTGATGATGGACCACAGTGGTTGGTTCAAAACGTTGATTCCAAGAAAACATGAATGTGATGGCTCCAGAAGGTATCACCATACAGAATGTAGATCGCAGAAGCCTCAAATCTATAAAGAATTAGTTGTTTTACAACAGTCGCATACATGCGCGAGTTGGGTTCAGAAAATTCGCGGATATATTTCAAAAAAGAAAATTATTATTGTGAGTTTTTAAAATACTGATTCACCCCTCCTCTCAATATTTTTCCCAACATCTTTCATTTTCATCCTTTTACTTAAATTTTTAACATTACCATGAAAAGACTCAAGATCTTTGAGAGTGGTTCCAACCTCATCAGACTTCATATGGAGAAAATATAATTTCATATACCATTCAAAATTAAAATTAACAATTTTTAGAATTTCAGGATCAATCGGATTGCGGCATTTCATTAAATTATATCATGTATGAGGGTATGTGATTGCCATTTAATCAAGAGCACCAAGTCGTAAATGTACAACTATGTTGGTGGTGTTGATTCTTGAACTCCTTTGTCATGGGCTTAGCAAAAATGTACCCTTTACTCAAGTCAAAATCACTAATCGGACATGTTAAGGTTTGTCTACCATATTATAAGGCTTGGATAAGGCCATTTGATCAAAATTGGCCAAAGTTCACTAGTATTCCTGATGAATCAAAGTGAGCGCCATATCTATCCTGATTTATGTACAAATATGAATGTTTCATATCTTCTACAATTAATTTAGTATTTCGGATGTCTTTTTAATAAAAATGCAAAAAATATAAAAAATATATATGTATATATAATACATGCTTCTGAGACACATCGCTTCCAAGATTTTTGGAAAATGATGCTTCTAACACTTTGCTTCCAAAAAGCATCTCTGCTTCATCCTCACATCGTGCAACATTGGTCCAAACACTAAATGTTGTTAAAATCCCTTGAAAATTACGCTGAAACTCTACCTAAAATTTTTTCCTCGAAATTTGGGCAACTATTCTAACATATCCTTGAATTTTGTGCAGGAATCCTCCTCGATTTCAATGTTGAAAATGCCTAAAATTTCAGCCAGATTCTCAGTGTACATCCCACGGAAATTTCAAGCCTATCCCTGTCTACCTTTGCCTCGAAATCAGCGCTAGAAGCTACAGCAAACGCTCCTCCATTTGTGTGCTAGAGCTTCAATCCTCCTCAAATTGTGTGCCTCTTCTAGCTTGGAATTTGAGCCTAAAGTATGGCCTCTTTGTTGTAGATTAGCTATCTAAGCCACTTCCTTGCTCTAGCAAACTCTCTCTCTTTTCCTTGCTCTCCTCCAACACTTCACATGAAGAATGAGTGCCTCCTTGCCATTTTTTTGATGTACAATCCCTCCACCAACAGATGCTATCTCAACCTCCCTCCTTCAGCAAAATCATTGTTGTAGGTTATCTTCTTTGGTTATCTCAACCTCCTCTTAAAGCTCTCTCACCCTCCTCTTCTCCTCTCCTCTTCTCCAACTTTGCACTTGAAGAATGAATGCTCTCCTTTGCCTTTTCTCCCTTTTTATTCTCCTCCAATGAAGTGAAGCCCTAACCCTATCTTAAAGCTCTATCACCCTCCTCTTGAAGCTCTCTCAACCTCCTCTTCTCCTCTCCTCTTCTCCAACCTTGCACATGAAGACTGAATGCTCTCCTTTGCCTTTTCTCCCTTCTTAGTCTTCTCTAATCAAGTGAAGCCCTAACCCTCTGATAAAGGGCTAAGATTAGATCTTAGCTCTCCTTAATCAAGGGTGGAGATCTAATCTCCCATTGACCCCCTTTTTCATGTCCCCCCTTCATTAAGAGCCTCCCTAGTCACTTTAATGTTGTTTTTGTACATTGTACCTTTTTCCACATAAGGTCACTTTATAAACATAAAGTAACTTTAATAATATGAAGTACCATATACTTTTTCTCATAAAGTCACTTTAAAATCATAAAGTGAATTTAATATTATAAAGTACTAAGAACCTTTTGAACCTCATAAAGTGACTAAAAGTCACATGACTTTAATAACTCATAAACTCACCCACTAAAAAGGTGTCCCGTATGTTTTCTTAGACCAAAGGCAAAAATCACTAGGAAACACTTCTTCGATACCCTTTTTCTCAACACCCCTGCCTTCTAAATGTTGATTTGGGGTAGCATCGGATGTGCTCTAGCCACGAAATTTGGTGGAGAGGTTGGGGCACATGAGATCTCCAATACCCAGAAAGGGTTTGGGCAGATTCTAAACAAATCAGGAGATATTAAAATAATTAATATTTTAATGGAGTCTAAACTTAGGGAAAATAAAATATTAATGTGTATTAATATGAATCTATGTTAGAGTAGTCCAAAACACATGGATCAAGCCAGATCTAATCGTAGCCGTTGATTAGGGGCGTAATCTCGACCATTGAGATGTCGACAAGAAAAGTATAATAGGAGGCTTGAGGGTCACTTGGAGAGGTACACCAAAGTGATCAGTCATTTTATTCTCTAGAACGGGGTTTGCTATGAGAGATAGAATCAGTGAGTGAGAGACCAGCTGATGAGCATTAAGTACAGAGAAACAGAGAAGGCAGAGATTATGCCGGGAGAGCAGTGCAACAGCCAAGGAGGGTGACACAGAGCCAGCAAGGGCTCGCGCAAGGCCTCCTAGGGCTGACACAAGCCTAGAAAGGCTGACGCAGGGCCAGCATGAGATAGAGAGGGGTTGACGCAGTCCAGTTTGGGCAGATGCTAGGGTTGCAGAGCAGTTTTGTGCTGAGGTGTTGCCGGAAGGGTTTTTCGGGGTTTCAGCCAGGAGATTTCTCTCAAACTGTGAGGTATAGCTGCTAAGGAAATTCTTTGTTGGGTAGGCCAATTTCAGTACCCAAATTGTACTCTGATATTGCTTAATAATCAAAACCCTCAGATAGTTGCATCGGTTTTCCCACATTAGGTTTTTCCAGGGACATTGGTCCAAAAATATTGGTGTCATGTGGTGTGTTTGTTCTTGTTTCTTTTAGTTGTTGATTTGTAATATGTTGACCATGCACGGGTGTTTATTTTCAGTATTTACTTTGTAAATAACTTGTTAAAGAAAAATAACAAGTAGGTAGGAATAAATCAGAAAAAGTGCATGAAGGGTTTCTAAACTAAATAAACTTAGAAACTTCAACATGGTATCAGAGCGTGATTGCAGATCACAGGAGGACTAAAAGACATCAGCCGAGCGGAGCAATAACAGCAGAAAACAATTGTCCCAACGTTACAAAAGTTGGTTCTAGCAGCGCAGAAGCCAAGAAGTGTGACGCAGAGCCAGCCAAAGCCACGTGGAAGAAGTCGAGAGCTACGCAGAGCCTCATAGAGGACAGCGTTGCTAACGCAGAGGGCCAGAGGGCTGACGCGGGGCATCCCAGGGCTGACGCAAACCCATCTGGGGTGACGCAGAGCCAGCGTGAGGCAGAGAGGGGCCAACACAGTTCATAGAGAGGCAGTTGTTGGAGTCTAAAAGGCTGCAGAAATATTGCAGAGTGGAGCTGGTGAGGTACTGTAGTTTGAACAATACCCGACAGAGCAGGGCCAAAGGAGTTGCTACCAAGGGCTTCTAACCGAGGAACCTGGATCAGCAGTGCAATTGCACAAGACGATCAGAGTAGGGGGCATCTCGACAAGCAGCAAAAGGATTTCCAGGAGGGAAATTAGGACTCAGAGGGAGTCCAACAAAGAACTTCCAAGAGGGAAGTAGAGGAGCGTCATGGCACTACACGAGGTAAGGGACCAGGATAGACTGGATGGAGCATCGAACTTTGTAGTCTAGAAGGTCAGAATCTTATCAGTGCTTGACAGGAATCGTGTCAAGAACTTCGCCTTGAAGACGATAGCTATCCTAATCGACCTAAATGATAAAGACAAGTACGAAGAGATGATGGCGAGGGCCAAGTGCATTATCCTTGACGGGGTCAAGGATCATGTGGTACCACATATAGCCGAGAAGGAAACGACAGTTGAGATGTGGGAGGCTCTCAAGAACCTATAGTAGCATACTTCTGTGCAAAGAAGAATGCTACTCGAGAACTAGATGAGGTCATATCAGATGAAGAAGGGTCAATCAATTGACACCTTCCTCGGAGGACTGAATGAGATCCGAGACTAGTTCACTGCTATAGGAGTGACACCAGATCAGGAGGATATGGTGAGGACAACCTTGAATGTTGTCTCATAAGATTGGAAGTGTTTGTCCAGAGTGTCTTGGGCAAAGGGACTCTCCTACCTTGGGATGAGATGTGGGCAGCTCTTTGCCAAGAAGAGATCAGACGGCAGTCAAAGACAGGTAGCAGCAGCAAAGGGATCAAAGTTCAGCATGAGGAGGAGGATGTGGCCCTAGCATATGAGGGAAAGAAGGAGAAGCGGAAGAAGAAAGATCTCTCCAAGATCAAGTGCTTCCACTGTGTGGAGATGGGTCATTATGCGACCCAATGCCCAAGGAAGAAGAGTAAGGGAGAGCCTTCCGAGACTAAGGCAATGCCAGCATGGGCAAAGAAGGAAGTTTTGACAAACAATGATTGTGCCATGAGTGCACACACACCACTTGAGCAGAAGTGGGGAGACATCGAGCTGTAATCAGGAGGACTACAGGCAATGAGGGGCAGGATCCTTGAGGTACCCAGCCTCTTGGATTAGACCTTGTTACGGGAGCCCCAACGAGGAGTAGCAGGACTGGCTGGGTGAGTAGAGACGGCTGTGGATGGAGCGACAAAGAGATCTACAATGCAGGAGTCTCGAAACAGCGCAAAGCTAGCAAGTTGCAGCAGTGCGAGAGGCACAGGAGCATTGCACCAGTGCAAGAAGGCACAGAGAGGTGTGCAACAATGCGAGATGCAGGGAGTTGTTGCAACAATGCAAAGGTCAAAGAGAGGGAGCACTTGTCAGCGGCAAAGGGAGCTTCAGCATCAATGGGTGTTTTTCGCCCAACAAGGAGGTCAGTTGGGAGATCAATTACTTACTTCTCAGTAACTGAGTTGTAGTGCAGCAGTGAGCAGCACAATGCAACATGATGAGAGGAGGTGCAGTGTGGATGCAGTGCTAGGAGAAAGGACCAAAGGCAGCACGGATGCAGAGGGAGTTGTCGTACGAATGCAGCAGTGGCAGTGGTAGAACCATGGGCAACAGTACAGGAGGCAGCAATGCAGAGGATGTTGGCCAAGAAGGCATAGCATCAGCATAGGTACCGATGCTGGATGACCAGAGTAATACTCAGTAAGGAGTATTGCTAGAGCGCAGTCCTCGCTAAGAGGGAGTGTTGATTTGGGGTAGCATCGGATGTGCTCTAGCCACGAAATTTGGTGGAGTGGTTGGGGCACATGAGCTCTCCAATACCCAGAAAGCGTTTGGGCAGATTCGAAATAGATCAGGAGATATTAAAATAATTAATATTTTTAATGAGTCGACTTAGGGAAAATAAAATATTAATGTGTATTAATATGAATCTGTGTTAGAGTGGTCCAAAAGACATGGATGGATCAAGCCAGATCTAATCTTAGCTGTTGATTAGGGACTTAATCTCGGCCGTTGAGATGTCAACAAGAAAACTATAAGAGGAGGCTTGAGGGTCACTTGGAGAGGTACACTAGAGTGATCAGTCATTCTATTCTCTAGAGCGGGGTTTGCTAAGAGAGATAGAATCAGTGATCGGGAGAGCAGCTGAGGGACATTGAGTACAGAGAAACAGAGAGGGCAGAGATTATGCTGGGAGAGCAGCGCAGCAGCCAAGGAGGGTGACGCAAAGCCAGCAAGGGTTCACGCAGGGCCTTCTGGGGCTGACGCATGGCCAACGTGAGACAGGGAGGGGCTAACGCAATCCAGTTTGGGCAGACGCTGTGGTTGTAGAGCAGTTTTGTGCTGAGGAGCTATCGAAAGGGTTTTCTGGGGTTTCAACTAGGAGATTTCTCTCATATTGTGAGGTATAGTTGATAAGGAAATTCTCTGTTGGGTAGGCCAATTTCGGCACCCAGATTGTACTCTGATATTTCTTAATAAGAAAACCCTCAGATAGCTTCACCGGCTTTCACACATTGGGTTTTTCCGGGGACATTGGTCCAAAAATAATGGTGTCATGTGGTGTGTTTGTTCTTGTTTCCTTTAGTCGTTGATCTGGAATATGTTGAGCATGCACGGGTGTTTATTTTCAATATTTACTTTGTAAATAACTTGTTAACGAAAAATAACAAGTAGGTGGGAATAAATCAGAAAAAGTGCATGAAGGGTTTCTAAACTAAGTAAACTTAGAAACTTCAACACCAAAGGGGGTCGTTACAGCAAAATCTATTAGGTCTAGTGCAAAGCCCCATTAAACAATCTAGGTTTTATGTCAACAAGAGATCAACCGCCATTCTCACCTCAATGGCTTCTCTCTAGCTATGTAGTGGTGAATTAAATCCCACAAGGGAAGCTTCCCTATAAAGATCACCTAAACATATTCAATAAAGAAGAATTTCCAAGTGATGCCAGGTCTAATGATTAGGTGAAAGTAATATCGGAGCCTAGAAAGGCTAGGATAAGATTTACCAAAGTTCAAATACTCTTTCTTAAGACCCTTTAGATATATTAGCGAGCTATCATAAGTTAGGGTTTGAAACAGATTCAATAATATGGCATGCAGTCACCTTAATGTTGTTTTTGTACTTTGTACCTTTTTCCACATAAAGTCACTTTATAGACATAAAGTAACTTTAATAATATAGAGTACCATGTACTTTTTCTCATAAACTCGCTTTAAAAACATAAAATGAATTTAATATTATAAAGTACTAAGAACCTTTTGAACCTCATAAAGTGACTAAATGTCACATGACTTTAATAACTCATAAAGTCACCCACTAAAAAGGTATCTCATGTGTTTTCATAGACCGAAGGCAAAAAGCACTAGGAAACACTTCCTCGATCTTAATTTTTGTAGCATTTGATGTTTTCTAGCCACGAAATTTGGTGGAGAGGCTAGAATACATGAGATCCCCAACACCCAAAAATCGTTTCTAGAAATTCCACCTAGAAGTGACTTAATTAGATTATTAACCAATTTTTTAATGTTTCCTAAGTCTAAACTTAGGAAAATGGTTAATTAATCAGTATTAATTAAGTCAAGGTGAGAATCATCTCGAAACTCACACGGATTGATTCCAACATGATCCTAGCAACTGATTAAGTTTTTATCTTGGTCGTTGGTGCTCCAACAGCGGATTATAAGAAGAAGTCGATGGGCACTTGGAGAAAACACTGGAGACCACCAGAAGTTCAATTTCCTTGGAAGATCGATTTCCAGAGTAGCAGCAGTCAGTAGTCGGAGAGCCAAAGATCCAAGTAGTGAGTGAGCGGCAGGGACGGTGAGTCCGAAGGAGATTTTCTAGATCCTAAGAGGTAGCAGCAAGGGACAAAATTGATCCACGCAGAAGCAGTGAAGAGACTACGCAGAGGCTGACGCAGAGCAGTTCGATTTAGTTGAGGAGGTTGATTCAATTTCCAGAGGTCGGGAAACTCTTCCATAGGGTCAAAGAGTAACTTCCAGCAGCAGAGGCAGGCTAGACATCTTGCTCAAAGGGAAAACTGAGCAACATGTGTGAGAGACAACGCAGAGACAGTGCAAAAGGGCTCACGTTGGGGTTTGGACAGCCATTTTTTTTGTAGAAACCAGTGTTGGGATTGCTTGTGGGGTGAGAAAATTTTTCTCTCTAATTTTGTTTGTCAGATACTTGTTGATTGGATTTCCAGTTGGGCATTCGTAGATTGTACTCAAACTTCACTGTTGCTTAATAAAATAAAACCCTCATCTACTACACTGGTTTTCCTGTATTGGATTTTTCCGAGGACTTCTGTCCAAAAACAACGGTAATAATTTTTATGTGTGTGCTAGCATTTCTCAATTCCAGTGTTATTTTATTTCCGTATATTTTATTTGTAAAGGTTGCAATGTCTTTATTTCGATGTTGTCATAGCAACCAATTGAATAATTAATTTATCGGTCAAAAGAAATAATACCAGTTGTTGCAATAGGATTCTAGTTTTAAGAATTTTCACATGGTCTCAAAGCGTAAGTGATCAGCCAGAAGCTCAAAAGAGAAAGGAAAGAATCTCTTTGCTTAGGAAGAGCAGCAGGCCGAAATTCTTAAGGGAGCGCAGTTCATTGCTAGGCAGGCCGAGTTGCTTCAGGAAGTTCAATTTCTCAGTGCAGGAGGCTGAAAAAGTTTGAATTTCCCATATCAATGATTCCAGTAGGCAGAGGGAGCAGTTGCAGCTCAAATTTTCGCTGAGCAGATTCCTGGTTAGATGTAGAGGGTTTTACTGCAAATTGTAGAAGCAAAATCCGTGTCGAGTGGAAGAGAAAAGCACACATAGCAAAGGCAAAATTTCTATCAGGGAACTTCAACTCTCAGAAGTTCGATATTTCCAGTTGCAGATTGGCAGTAACAGCTAGCAAAGCCAAGCATTCCCGAAGGGAGTGTGAATAGCATAGTAGTAACCAAGCACAAGGAAAGAGGGAGTTTTCGACATATTCAAAGATGGCCACTGCAAGGCCTAGAGATCAGGCTAGGTTGGATGGATCTGTTGAAATTTCTAAGTATTACCCATTAGAAATTTTATCTGTATTCTCTAGTTTATTTCGCCTACTTGTTTAATTATTAACAACTTAGTTAACCATATAAACATTGAAATAAACACAACACAGTCTCAACCATCTACAAGTCAGCACCTAAAATAAATAGACAAACACACAAGGGACACCATTATTTTTGAACAATCATCCCCGGAAAAACCCAACTTGGGGAAACCGATGCAAGAGTTCTGAGAGTTGTATTATTAAGTAGCTTTTCATGAGTACACTGGGTGCCAAACTGGCTCACCTGACAGAGAAATTATCTAGCAGTAATACCTCTCTTCCGAAGCAGATATTCTAAAAGTCTGCCCCACGAAACCCTCTCCAACACAATCTAAAGCACTGCGTCATCCCTCCTGGCCTCTGCGTCTGCCTAAAACCCTCTACGTCAGCCCTCTATGGCTTTACGCAAGCTCTCTAGCCCTCTACGTCACTTCTGCAGCCTTTGCCTGGATGACGCAGGCCCTTCTAGCCTCTGCGCAATCACTGTTGGCCTCTATGTGGCTCCCTCTAGCTCTGCATCTGCCTCTCTACCTCTACACTAGTCTTCTGCCACTATATTTGCCTCTCTGCCTTGTACTCACTGCCCCTCGCTGCAACTATCATCACTAGTTCGATTTCTCTTAGCAAAGCCCACTCTAGAAAATCGAACTGATTGATCGCTCTAGTGTATCTCCAACTGACCCTCAAGCCTCCTCTTATACTTTTTTGTCGAGTCTTCAACAGTCGAGATTACATCTCTAATCAATGGCTAAGATTAGATTTGGCTTGATCCATGTCATTTAGAACCTTCTAACCCCGTTTTATATTAATACCCATTAATATTTTTACTTTCCTAAGTTTAGACTTAAGAACCCATTAAAAATATTAATTATTTTAATATCTCCTTCACTGGGTAGAATTTCCCCAAACCATTTATGAGTCTTGGAGATCTTAGGTGCTCTAGCCTCTCCACCAATTTTCATGGCTACAGCACATCTGATGCTGCCCCAAATCAACAGAATCAACCAACTATGTCATCTAGAAGGCTAGGATGTCTTTTCATTCTAGATTAATATGGCTTGAAAGCCGACATTGATAATGTAGTGGAAGTTCCCCAGGATGCAGATCAGCAGAAAGAATACAAGAAGGAAATGGCAAGGGCAAAGTAGTTGATCTTGGATGGAGTCCAGGATCATATAGTCTCACATATAGCGCCCAAGGGAACAACCAAAGAGATGTGGGATGCTCTCTTCAAGCTACACCAGGGTACTTCCAAGCAGTGGAAAATGTTCTTGGAGGAGAAGCTGAGATGCATCAGGATGTAGAAGGGAGACGACATAGATCCCTTTCTCTCCAGGATTCAGGAGGTTCGAGACCAGTTATCAGTTATTGGGATAGCGCCTCAACCTTCAAAGTTATTACGATTGGCACTCAACAATGTCTCCAAGGACTGGCAGGTCTTTGTCCAGAGTATATTGGGCAGAGACATGCTACCAAGATGGGACAGAATGTGGGCCAATCTGAAGCAGGAGGAGTTGAGACAAGCTCTATTGAAGAGCCTCATCAGTAGGAGCAATAGCTATGGATCGAAGGTGGTGAAGGAGGAGGAGAATGTGGCCCTCGCATCAAAGGGTCCCTGTCAGGGGCAAGGGGAGTAGAGAAAGAAGGACCTGTCAAAGGTCAAGTGCTTCAGTTGCGGTGAGCTTGGTCACTACAGCACGTAGTGTCCTCTCAAATAGGAGGACAAGTCGGAGAAGCAAGACCAACAGGCTCCATCAGTTGAGATCGACAAGTGGACCTCCAAATTGGAGGAAGACTTCGCGATGTTAGCAGCCATACCTCCAGGAGTGAGGTGGGGTGACTTGGAGTTGCAGTGCCTAAGAGCTACAAAGATTGGGTAGGGTTGTTGAAAAGCCCACCTCATGGATCATTACCTTGCTACAGGGGCACACAGTATTCAGTAACAAGATGGGTCAGTGGCAATTGATGCAGTCATTACCAAAGTGACAGTTGCAGACAAGTAGCAGTGAGATGTTGAGGGGCACAATGAAGTGTTAACAACAGAGCAGTTGGCTCAATGTACAGTTGGAAGCAGTGCAAATTCTTCAGTGACAGTGCAGATGCTAGTAATATTCAAGACTCGGGAAACAAATACATCATACTGAACACAGTTGATTCAGTATTTTGGATGCTTTTCAGTTGCAGATGTTGTAGTTGCAAATGTTGTAGTTGCAGCCGCAATAGATGAGAGGGAGTTGCAGTGCAAATGCAGTGTTGGCAGCAGTATGGAAGTGTCAGCAACAACACAAATGCAGCATCAAAGTTGTGCAGTAGTTGGTGGGCAGTAGCAGTGAGACCTTAGCAATGTAACAGAGATGATACAAAGACAAGAGTGTTGTGGCATGGTGTTCAGCACTAGAACACATTCCCTGCTAAGAGGGAGTGTTAATTTTTGTAGCATCAGATGTGTTTTAGCCACGAAATTGGTGGAGGCTAGAATACATGAGTCTCCAAGACCCAGAAATCGTTTCCGGAAATTCCACTTAGAAGTGACTTAATTAGATTAGTAACCAATTTTTTAATGTTTCATAAGTTTAAATTTAGGAAAACTGATTAATTAATCAGTATTAATTAAGTCAAGATGAGAATCATTTAGAAACCCACACGGATCGATTCCAAGATGATCCTAGCCATTGATTAAGTTTTAATCTTGGTCGTTGGTGCTCCAACAAAGGATTATAAGAGGAAGTCAATGGGCACTTCGAGAAGATGGTTGTGAACACCAGAAGTTCGATTTCCTTGCCAGATCGATTTCCAGAGTAGCAGCAGTCAGTGGTCAGTGAGCCAGAAATCTAAGCAGTGAGGGGCAGGGATAGTGAGTCCGAAGGAGATTTTCCAGATCCGAAGAGGCAGCAGCAAGTGACAGAAGTCATCCACACAGAAGCAGCACAGAAACTGCGCAGAGGCTACCGCAGAGTAGTTTGATTTAGCTGAGGAGGAGGTCGATTCAGTTTCCATAAGGCTGGGAAACTCTTCCAGAGGTTTGGAGACTCACTTCCAATAGAAGAGGCAGGCTAGACGGCTTGCTCAGAGGCAGAATCTAGCCACAAGTGTGAGAGACAGAGCAGAGGCAGCACAGAAGGGCTCACACTAGGGTTTGGACGAGCATTTTTCTGTAGAAACCTGTGCCGGGATTGCTTGTGGAGTAAGAGAAATTTTCTCTCTAATTGTTTCTGTCAGATACTTGTTGATTCGATTGCATGTTGGGCATCCATAGAATATACTCAGATTTCACTGTTGCTTAATAAAATAAAACCCTCATCTATTGCAACAGTTTTCCCGCATTGGGTCTTTCTGAGGACTTTTGTTGAGAAATCTAGGGCATCAATAGTTACGTGATTTCTCTTGATTAGTAACTACTTGTGAGTATCTTTTACTTCATTAGATTAGGATCTTCTTATTCGCTTAAATTATTAGTGTTGTTCTTCATCAAACAGCTACCAATGCACAAACATAAAAAGACAAGAGACACAGAATGTAGGGTATGAGCCAGGGCCAAAACCTCTATTAAAATTGGCAACTAGGGCCAAACTCCATGTGGGTTATCTTATTAATGGAAGCTGATATTTTTCTTGGATCCCCCTCATCGAGAGGTGTAAGATTGATCTAAAGATCATTCGATTCCGATAAGTATTCATGGAGATATGAATTTATTTGTGTTATGGGACAATTCGTCAAGGTTGGCCAACAACCAAATAAACCCCACTTGTGCCCAACAATTTAGTATAAATAGAGGTGGCCTTGAAGTCATTTCAACACACTTGTCTTTGGCTTTTAGTAGGAGGAGAGATCCTAAGGGATAACATTGTCCTAATCCAAAGGATCTAATCTAGGTCGTTGGTTCTCAACTGGAGGATTATAACAAGGACATCGATGGGCACTTGGAGAACACATCGAATAGAGTTCGAAAGACGAATTTCTAAAGCAGAGCAGCTATCAGTGAGAAATTCGAAGTGAGCTTTTGCAGTGAGGAGCAGGGATAGTTCCGATTGGAGATTTCTCATGATCTACGAATAATCAGCAGAGGAGGCAAAGAGAGATCCAGGAGAGGCAGCATAGAGCCAGAAGAGGCTGACGCAAGGCCACGCAGAGGCAACGGGATGACGCTGAGGTAGCGCAAAGCCTTCAGGAGATCCGAAATTTGTTGGAGGGATCGATTTCTATATCTAGAAGCTAGGGTGTGAGACCGGAAGAGTAAAAGTCAGAATCTCAGAGGCAAATCGATCAGACGAAAGGAGTGACGCAGACCCTAGACAATGTGACGTTGGTCTGACGCAGTGACAACGCAGAGGCAGCCAGGGGCTAGTCATTCAGTGGTTGGATCAGCCAGGGTCTCCTGTGATAGTGTGAGATAATCTAACTTATCTCTTTGTCAATGATATTCTATGTATTGGATAGCTAGCAGGGCATCCAGAGATTTTATTTAGAAATTATAACTGCATAAAATAGAACCCTCAGTTGTTGCATCAGTTTTCCCACATTGGGTTTTTCCGGGGACTTTTGTCCAAAAACAATGGTGTAGATGTGTTGTGTATTTATTTCTTGTTTAATTTCTTGTTTCTGCATTTTATTTAAATGCTGAAGGTTGCAGTGTATTAGTTTCGGTGTTTACTGTAAGAAACAGTAAATAATTTTGTTCAGTGATTAACAATAGAAGAAACGTAATGAGTTGTTGCAGTAGAAATTTGGGACTTTCAAATTTTCACACATCGATGACATTGACTTTTTCACTTTAATGACAAATCTTAAGGCTCTCAATGGCAGTCATCTAAATAAAAACTCTTGCCCATGAAACCCATAGAGCAAGGCATCACAAAATGAATTTATTTTCTTATTTTCATCATTTACAAAAATCACAATTACATGTCATTATGAAGATTGAACCTAGTTACACTCTTCAACAATTTTGTCCAAAACCAATGGTGTTAATTTTTATGTGCGCTAGCACTTCTCAGTTCCAGTGCTATTTTATTTCCGCAGTTTTTATTTGTGAAGGTTGCGGTGTGTTTATTTCGATGTTGCCGTAGCAATAAACTGAATAATTAATTTGTCATGTATTAGGGTATGAAACTCGTATTTAATCAAAAGCACCAATCCCTCTCTGTACCTTGATGTTAGTGACATTGGTTGTCGAACTCCTCTATCATGACCCTACTAAAAATGTACCCATCACTCAAACCAAATCTTGACTTGACATGTTATGTTTTTCCTATCTTATGTTAATGCTTAGAGGGTGATATTATAACTATTGACTCTTTCATATTTATTATGATATTTCTTATAAATAATATATGACAATTTAAGTTTGAAGTTTGAAGTTGCAATTATAACTCATTGGTAATGGATGCTCGATCAGCGGGTACTCCTCTTCCCTCATCCTCTACTCTATCTTATGTTAATGCATCTAATGCACAGCATATGCATAATGCATCGATCCCACATGGTATCTGTTTGCGTTTGAGATTTCACCTAGGCTGAGATAGACAAACCTCAAAGCTACATCAAACCATTTCACCTCGTAGCTAGCCCTACGAGGTATGAGAAGGCTCTCTCGGGTCAAAACTCGATGGATTTTGTCAATAGGATGAGTTGACCAATTAGGAACAAGGATTTTAGGCTAGTAAACTGATAAAGGGGATTGATTTGAAGTTTTTGGGTTTTTTGGTGGCAATTGGAGGGAGTGCAATTCAGGGTGCGGGGATTGAGCTCAGTTTTTGCAGGTGGGTCTTTGGGGCAAGGTAGGAGTTTATGCTGATGCCTTTAGCTGAGATAGATGGTCAAGGAAAGAAGAAGAGGCTAAAGAGGGCAAACAATGAATTTGAATCCTCTCTAGACAGTGGAAAACATAAATATTAAACAAAATTGAAAGTTGAGCATGGCATGCATGAATTCAAACTTTATCACTTCTTTTGTTTAATTAGC
>APFE031563906.1:144256-162190 GCA_000404065.3 Pinus taeda
AAAGAAACTTCTAGAAGTGGTCAAGAAGAGTAAAAGTATCTAAGTTCCATGAAATTTACACAAAAATCCATCATTTACATGCCTCAAAAGTCAACCAAGGTGAAAACAGTGTTTTGCTGGCCGAACTGGTCAAAACAGGCAAATTTCCCTGAGTGGTCGCGCCCCTGACTTTGACTGGTTGCGCACATTGGAATCTCTATTTGAGGGCCTTCCTTGCATTAGAATTGGGGACAGGATGGATCGTTGGAAATATATTTGAGTCTACTTTCCAACCCAAGTGGAATTTTTCAATTTGGAGTTGATTTGACCTATCAAAAATCAAATCTCCCAAGACTGGTCAAAAAGTGTCAAATGAGGCTGCCTGAAAGAAGAGTGCTGTTGCAGTCAACTTTTGAATGCCTTCCTCAACCCCAAATTGAGCTCATGATAGCTCATTAGAAAGCTCTTTGTGTCTAGTTATCATTTTAGCCATCAAGAAAATCATTTGGCCAACCAAGCTAGGAGAAAACTTGATTTTCCCAAGGTCACTTCAGAGGTGTCTTTTATTCTCCCGAGGCAACGGTATTCTTGACATTTCTCTCAAACCATGACACTTGTGCAAAAAGTGAAGGAGGTTTTTCTTCTTTGGCATGTTGTGGACAAAAACCTCTCTCAGTTTCCTAAAATTCATCTTTGATTTCTCTGGAACATTATTTGAGTGCGACTTGTCCCGATGTGTGAAACAAGGAATTTTGTCGAAATGGAGCGAAATGAAGGGGATAGGGGGCTTCTAAATTCTTGGGGAAAATTTTGGGAGTAGGGAGGGATGTTAGGAAGTAGGGGAAAGTGGAATCTCAGAGATTGAGTGAGGGGAAGGGGTCCAAAAGGGAAAATCACAAGCCAAACCTAGAAAATTGCCAGGTTGTAGCTAGAAACTAGGGTTTGTGCAAACATGAGGATTTTGGGGGACCTGAGTGTTGGGAAGTGTTTGATAAGGTACATGAAGGATAGGGGAAGGTGTATGAACATCAGGAAACAAGTTTTGCCGATGATTTGACCATCCAAGATAAATTGCCTTCAAAACCCTAGGAGAGGGAAATGAGCTTGCCTAGGCACAACTGAAGCATGAAAAAGGTATAAAATGACGCATTAGACACTGACATGATAATGACAATCCTATGAATGATGATAGACTCAACTGAATGATGACATAGACCGCCATTTGGGCAAACCCTAGACCTAATGCCTAGTGACCAAATTTTGCTTGAAGACTCACTGAAATGACAAAATTTGACCTTGACACTTCAAAATCACTTTATAAGAGCATGTTTGATCACTGGAGGAAGGCTGTAAAGACTGACACTAACAGTATCATCTCCCCTGCATCCATCCCCTGTTCACCTCTCACTCAACACTTGGTCGATTCTACCATCCTCCACCCATCACCCACCCTGTGAAATCCCCCTCTCCCTTCTTCCCCCTTGGTACCCTCTCATCCCTATAACCTTCGTTCGCGAACCCCTTTGGGGACTCTCAACCATACACTAGCCTTGGTTTGACTCTACCTACATCCTTTGCTAAACCACTTAGAGGGCACAAATCATACCTCACTCATGTCATCCTCTGCACTGGGGCAGAGGTGATCTCGGGCAGACAATCCTCTTTAGACTGGGTTCCTAGAGCAAAGCAAACCCTAGGCAAGGTTCCCCCATGATATGCCTCTTCTTTAACTATAGGGGCTTGGCTAGTTCTCCCAAAAACCTAGCCCTTCGCAGACTCTTCACTACGGAACCGGTCGACTTAATCCTCATTCAAGAAACCCTAGGGGAAGCACATCATGTTTCTAATATTCTACAAGCTATTTTCCCTGGGCGTATTTTCACTGTACTTGATGCCATGGGACGCTCTGGTGGTTTGGCCATGGGATACAATCCCTGTTCCATTAAACCCATTTCGACTTGGGGAGGAAAGGGTTACATGGGCATTGATTTCTTCTCAGTCGAATTGGTAATGGAATTCAGGGTCATGAATGTTTATGGGTCGTGCCAAGGAAGGGAGGCCTTCTGGAACCACCTCCTTAACCTATCTTTGTCCTCTGCTGACAACTTCATATTGGGAGGGGATCTTAACTTTGGATATATTGTATCCCACCTCCCAAGCCATGGAGCTGTTACAGAGTCAAGGAAGAGAGCACCCAGTTGAGAGTTCGAGATACCTTTGCAAGATTTGCAACAAGGGATTCGTTTCGGGAAGAGCTCTTGGCGGTCACATGAGAGCCCACCTCCCCGCCTACATGCCTGCGGACAAATTCATTGCAACTGAATTTCGGAAGAGCAGGAGACCCAACGTTTCGAATGACCAGTCAATGGAGGAGAAAGATGATGAAGAGGTATTGGATGGTAATGGGGAAAATCTAATTTTTGCTCTGCGAAGGAATCCCAAGTGTACTTGCCAGTTTGCATATTGGGATGATTCGTTTCTGTTGAGTCAGGGGCTCGATTCCGATTCCATCGATTCTTCTCTAAATTGCGATCTTTGTGGGAAGGAATTCAGTTCCTGGAAAGGCCTGTTTGGTCACATGAACTGTTGCTGTGAAACGCATCAAGATAGTGGTGATGCCCGCCTTGAAGAATCGCATAAACATGAGCCCCAAGACGAAGAAGGAAAAAGCGTAGACAGTAATTCTAAGATTGAGATGGGGATTAATCACCCCAGTGGGAATTTAAGCAAGTTTGGTAAGTGCTTGAAGGAAAAGAGATTGAAAAGACCCAGGTATGTACTCCAACGTAATCCGCATGAACAGTTTGTTTCGATAACCAATAATGAAGAAGAGGACATGGCCCTGTGTCTTTTAATGCTTGCAAATGGAGTAAACACTCCTCAAAATCCACAATGTCAAGTTGGGGTTGCAGATCCTGAATCGGGTTACCTCAAGCTTCCCAATAATGGTTCCCAGTGTCCAAAATCCATGAGCAAGAGGGTCAAATATAAGAAAATTAATGAAGATGCCAGTCTTTATGATGATGAGACTAAGGAGGGCAGGTACAAGTGCACCACCTGCAGCAAGGTTTTTCAATCGTATCAGGCTCTAGGAGGCCACAGCGCTATGCACGCTAAGGTCAATCGTTGTTTTACACAGATAGAAGATGAGCAGGAGAGCCTAGAAGAAGAGATAACTGATGATGAGCTCAATACTAGATCGGGCTCTCGGCTGCCTGGCAATTTCCACAAGCCTCATCCAATGGAGAGCACTAAGGATTCTGGTGGCAAAGCCAGAGATGGAACGAGGACAATTGAGTCTCTCGCTATTTCAGGTAAGAAGAACATGAATGCTCAATCTGTAAAAAGGGTTTTGCTTCAGGTCAGGCTTTGGGTGGTCACAAGAGATGCCATTGGGGTACCGGAGCTACAGATACTATCACTACTGGTTGTGGCAACAAGGAGACCCCTATGCTGCAGCATCTGCCCAATAGAGTGGAACTGTTACTTGCCTGCCCCTTTTCAAATATCACCTCAAACACTGGTGACATTACCACCTGAATTTCTTGGACAAGTGAATCTTTTTATTCTGAAGATCCATGTTTACAGATTATTATAATGATTAATTATACAGAAGGCAAATGGCTAGCATACAGATCAAAAGACAAATTGCTTTGGCATACCCAAAAAATGTTGTCACTCTCATTTACATTTTATTTGGAGTTATTGTACTTCAGAGCTAAGAACTTCCTTCAAAAACAAAACTTGTGCAACATGACTTTCCTTCAACAACATGCCTTGTGGAACATGATTTCTCTTCAACAACTTATGCTATCAGTCACATTCATTTTTATTTGATTTAATTTGAATTTATTGTATGTCAGGACTAAAGCTTTCCTTCAAGAACATGCCTTGTGCAAGCCCTATGTAGATAGCTGGTTTAACATGGAACATTATATATCGTTACATGAAATTCTCAGTTTTCAACTCATGGTGCATTGAATATTGCATTCAAGGAAAGAAGTATAATCTTTAATATGACAACACTGGTCTCTTCAGTACATATCAGATTGTTTGTATGAGCCAAGATTATTAATTTTCTTCCAAAACCTTTCTGTGGGATATAGAATGTGTCGAAGACTTGATCTTTTAGGATCCTTTCCAGTTTTCAATTCAATGCATCTAAGATTTGTTCTTTTAGGACCCCTTATAGTTTTCAGCTCATGGTGCAGATACAGTGAGTCTTGGGGCTCATCGGCTCAGATCGATCCATTCTCAGAATCTATGGAAAATCTTATTGACCAGGCCCAGCTCACTGATGTCCCAATGATAAAGCCCCTGCCTACTTGGAGGAATAAAAGGGTTGCAGAGGTGTTGCACTAAAAATTGCCACCTTGACATTCTGCTATCTGTGTGAATTCATTACTACTCATACTTTCCCCCTCTGCAAGTCTAAAACACCAATTCCTCTTATCAAGCCTGGAAAATAAGAGAAAAGCCCTCAAAGTCTTTAAAACTCTGGTTTCGCACTTTCTCTATGTCTTACCTGCGGTCCCGCATCTGATGGTCAAGTCTCTTGTGCACTTGACCACTCTGTCTCTGTGTTAAAGGTGTAGACCCTTGTAAAAGTTAAAAAGGCACGAGTATATTCTAAAAACTCACTTCCAGTCATTTCTAGAAGCTTCTGGAAGGAATCTTGAGGTGGCAAGTTCGCTCTCTTAAGGTTCATGCATCCCATACCTTAAGGAGCTAACCGCTTGATGTGAGGAGCTTATCCCTTTGAAGGAGGAATCTATCCCTTCATAGCTGGACCTGTAACCTCCTCCTCTACACTATAAAAAGAAGCATTGGGATGGTTACTTGGGAGGTTAGAAGCTGAATATTTTTGAGGTGAAACGTTGTTGGAACTTAGTCTTCTTAGTTGAGTTTTTATGAGGAGAGATTACATGCCTCTGTGTTCTCATTTGGAAGAGTGCAAGGCTTGTCAAAGTAAAGGAAATTCCTATTTCGGGCCCCAGGAAGAGCTTGTTCAACATCAAGGCTGAAAAGGTTGTAAGATTCTTCTACTTCAAAGTTAATACAAATAAGTTTATTTTTCTCAATAAGCTGTTGATTTATGGTTTATTTTATGGATTCCTTGATCACCATAATAGACATGATTTATGATATTTGCTATGCAGGTGCTATTTAATGTTTGCTTGTTTGTGATTGCAGATCTTCAAAGATAACTCTTTCGAACGATTGAAGGATGACTACTACGAACAAGCATTGGATCTAAGGTAGGGTCTTAACACCTTTATAGTATTTATTTATAAATCGCATATGTCTAGAGAAAAATAAATTTGTTTGTCTGTTTGTTGCTAGACTATCTTCTGATACTAGGGAGATCGGTCTTGTCCACAAGATTGATTTATCCGGCCAACAAATTGGCGACTCCATTGGGGAATGAATTTACTTTTTTATTTTTCCTTTGTTTTGACTTGAGAAAAATGTTTTCGTTTCTGGTTTTTGATTGATGTATACTGGCTTGGGTAGATTTTAGAATCTGGATTGTTTTTTTTTTTTCAAAGTTTTCAGGGGACCGCACTTTCTCTTTACAGATAATGTGGGCATCTCCGCACTTTTCCTTCAGTAAACAGAGCGAGACCGCATCTGTTTCTTCTGGAAGCTTGCGGACCCTGTAAAAATTTTTGAAAAAACCTAATATATCTTCTTCCAGTTAAGTTTAGGTTTTATTTAGGGTTTTTAGTGTCTACCCAGATCTGTATTTTTCCTGTCAAAAATCTCTTGTGGGTGAATTCCGATGGTAATTTTGTTTTAGATGATTTTCTAGAAGTTTTGCATGCCTGGAGTGGTTTTCACTTGGTCTCTGTAGTGACTCAAAGATCAGAAGCTTGAGAAACCTTAGATCACCCTAGTGTCTTTTCATATTCTTGATGAGTCTGACTTGGTTGTGAAATCTATCCTTTGTGAGAAATAGATTTAGTCTTCTCCTTGCAAATCTTTGAACAAACTTTGTTCAAGTTTTGAATTTCACTTTTACAAAAGAAAACATATCTTGATGTTTTTTATTGGTTTGTTATTCTGAACAAATGAATCATTAGTTTACTGAACAACTAAGTAAAACGTCCTCAAAAAGAATTGAAGCTTTTTATTCAAATAGATTTTTAAAAGTTTTTAGATCTCAAAATTAGTTTTTGTAGTTTTGAGTATTTTTCTAGAACTTGTAGATCTCTTTTCAAGCAAATTGTTTTTTGTAGTTTCGAGTTTTGAAAAGGGTAAGGGATTTATTGTGAGCATTAATTATTAGTCTCATTTTGAGTTCTTATTAAAAAAGACAAAAAGATTTTCTTTCCGTTTCCATGTTGAAAGAAAGAATTGTTTCTTAAATAATTGTATTCTCGAACTTAGCTAGAATTTCTTTGAAAGAAAAACGAATTGCTTATCATTTTAAGTGCATTTTTTTAGTGTGTTGGAGTCGAGTCTTCACACCATCAAAGTTTCATTTCCATGCCTATTGACTTAAAGAACAACCCATAAAAGCAACGCTTAATTAAAATTGATCTAGTAATCTTTTATATTTCTAGGGCTCTTATCACCAATATAGCTTGGGCTAGTATCTTGGAGTAGGGAGTAATTAACTCTCCAAGATAGTTAAAACAAACAAGTAGATATATCTTGCAGTAGGAAATAAATCAAATTGTAATTGATACATTCTAATCAATCACAAGATCATGTTCGAACCTTTGAAACAATCAATTCTATTTCATTGCGAAAGATAGAAGATTTGCACGTATTATAAATGGTAAACCTCGGATTAACCATTGTCGAGGAGCCTGGGGTCACTTGTTGGTAAACCTCGGATTGACCATGTCAAGGAGCCTTCAAGGGGATTGAGCTTTGTTACTCTGCCCTTGCGCGTAGATCGAAGCGTAGACTATTCCCCCAGTTGTATTTGTTACTGTTGGTAATCTTAGTGTCCATAAAATTGCCATGCTTGGCAGTTTTGGATCCACTGGTTTCTTCGGAGTCTCATACCAACAATTTTCTTGATTTCTTCGGTGAGGTCGCTGGCAACTTGTTGAAGTATACGCCATCTAATGACAAAAGTTAACAATGAATCTTCTTCTTGTAGATCAAAAATTCCAGTTCTTCCTGGCAACCCGTGAGCTTTATTCATTTCTCTTGTTAAAGCATCTGCCAAGAAATTAGAGTTTCCTGGAATCCATTCGACATCAAATTCATACATCTGAAACCACATTTGCCAAGCCAACAATCTTCCACGAGCCAATTGTTTTGAAATCTTTGCATTTAGGAAGTATTTGAAGTTCATGGAATCAGTACGGATTAAGAATTTAGCAGGAGCCAAATAAATTTCAAATTTCTGTATTCCATTGAAAATAGCAAGGGTTTCTTTTTCTGCAGGAAAATAACCTTTTTGATGTTTCTGAAATTCTCCCGAGGCATATGCACAAAGAATTTCTTCAATATCCTCATCTACTTTTATTCTTTCAAGAAGTGTGGCTGACCAAAAATTATCTGAAGCATCTGTCTGTAGAATTAAAAATCCATTACCTGGCGGTTTTAATGCCGTCAAACTCTGGCATTCTTGCTTTAGTAATTGAACCGCTTTAGTAGCTTCATCTCACCAGCCACCATTAATATACTGTCGAATTGGAGCAGTTTTTTCTGAGAGATTTGGGATATATTTATGTACATAATTCAAAATCCCTATAAATCTTTGAATCATGTGTTTATCTGCTAAGCGATCAGGAAATTCAGACAACTTTGTTAGAACATGCGGCTGCATCTGAATTTTTCCATTGCTAATATGAATTCCAAGAAAATCAATATTTTCTTGAAAGAGTATCATTTTCTTCTTTGATAAAACAAGACCATGTGCCTTGGCTTCTTCAAGAAAAATCTGCAAATGTTTCAGATGATATTCTAGATCTGAGCTATGTACAAGAATATCATCAATATATACAACAATAAAATCATATTTACTGAAGATATGATCCATTCTTCTTTGGAAGAAGGCAGGAGCATTCTTCAAACCGAAAGGAACAACCTTCCACTGAAAGAAACCTGCAGGACATGTGAAAGCAGTCTTGTGACAATCTTCTGCTGCAATCTGAATCTGATAATAGCCTGATTTCATATCAAATTTGCTAAAAATTTTACTTCCTTGAATCTTCTGCATAATGGTTTCTTGTCTAGGCATTGGATAATTAAAGCCTTTGGTTATTGCATTTAATGGCTTGTAATTAATAACCATTCTATCCTTACCGCGAACGATTTCTGAATGATTTCTGATAAGAAATGCAGAACAGGAGTAATGAGATTCACTTCTTTCAATCAACTGAAGATCTAGCAATTCTTGAATCTGTTTTCTCATTTCTCTTTCTTCAGCAGGAGTGCATGGTATCAATTTACCGGTTACCCCATTATCATGCAATGTTATTATTTCTTGTTTTGGACTTTCTGTAGTCCAAAATGCCTGAGGGTTGTTTGAACAACACTTCAACAATTCTTCATATATACTGGTTTGTTCAGCTGACCAATTGGGATCTCTATTGGCTTTCTGAGTAGGTTGTGATTTAGCCTCATACAACATTAATACTTCTTTCCAATCGTGAGACTCATTCTTTACTTTCTTAGAACCTACCTTCTTTTGACTCTGTTCTTTTCTGGCTTCTGAATTTGCCATTGTTAACCTTGGAACAACTACTGCTTTCTTTTTAACATTACAAATGATTTTATCTTCACTTATTGTTACAGGCAGTACTGAATTAATAAAAGGCATTCCCAAAAATAGACTTGCAGAAGCATCATAATGCTGAATAGCAGAGATTTTTATAGTAACCCCCCCAAGTTTTAAGGAAATGTTATCGACATAGTGGGTAAGGTTAACGGATCCACCAATTGTTTCTGAAACAAGAATATGCTGCAAAGGTTTCCATAAACCTTTAAAAAGAGATGGGCGTGCAAGATTATTTGAACCACCAGTGTCAATAAAAGCATCAACACTGATCCATTCACCACGGACTTGAACTTCAACGGGAATGTACAACAGATTACTGGATTTGACTATCTTTTTCAGAAAAGCATTTTCTTCATCTAGAGCAGTGTTATTTACAGGAAGTGATGATGATGAAGACGCAACTGTTTTAGGATATGGACACAAAGAACTCACAAGTGGTTGTGGAGACAAAGAATTTAAACTGGGAAATGAGTCCTTTAAGTCTGCTGGAGTAACAGTTTCATTAGAAGAATTATCTGAGTATTCTTCTGTGTAATCATCTGTGTCAGTTTCATCACTATAATGATGTTCTTCTTCCCATTCACATTCATTTTCAAAATCTGAAGAACAAATATTCATTTTTTGGCTGATTTCATCAAGAGATTCAGTATCAGACAGTGAAGCATCAGTCAAAATGTATACATCAGATACTTCATCATTTGAATCTACTACTGACCAATTATCTGCAAATTCATCAATCTCAAAACAGGCTTTCAATTTATTAGAGGAACTCTTGGGGCATTTTCTAGCAAAATGTCCTTCTTGCTTACAAATAAAGCAAGCATTATCTCTTTTTGGTTGTTTCCTCTTTTTAACATATCTAAATTTTCTGAATGGTCTTCTTGGGTTAACAACTCTTTTTGTTCTGTATTTACCATATTTCTTAGCTTTTCTTTTCTTGAAAGGAGTCCAGGGTAATACAGATCGACACACATTCAGATTTGGAGAAACATTATGAACCTGTTTTTGCCAACATAAATATTTGACTTTTTCTTGACACCTGAAGAGGAGATCTATCCAATAGATTTGTTCAATCTTTTTGTTCTGAACTTCTATATCTTTCATTATCATGTCTCCTAAATTTCCAGGTAGTTTTGACAAGAAAGCAATCTTTTGAGTAGGGTCATTATTCATTTTTGCTTTGAAGACTTTAGCCATGTATTCTGACCCAAACTGATCTAGATCTTTTAGATCTTTCAACTCCATCCTAGTTAGATCAGTAATTATTTGCTTTAACTCATCAGTAGGTTCAGGAACAAATTGAGTAAGCAACAAAACTTCTAATGTAGCTAGACCCGCTAGTGCAACATTCTGTCTTTCTACAGCTGTAGCTGAAAACCACCAATCCCACACAATACCTGCCATTCATTTTTCTGCTAACAAGAATATTGAGAAATTATCCAACTTAGACACTACTTGCATCTGGTATAAAGCACCAATCCA
Source organism: Pinus taeda (assembly GCA_000404065.3). NCBI lineage: Eukaryota > Viridiplantae > Streptophyta > Pinopsida > Pinales > Pinaceae > Pinus > Pinus taeda. The sequence goes on from APFE031563906.1 coordinate 154,461, forward strand.
TATTCTGATTGATTCAGCTGGATTTTTTGATTTATCGAGATCCAAAACATACCCAGATGAATTAGCAGCAAATAGATCTTCTTCGAGTCTTGGATATTTTGGTTCTTTATGCATATTAGCTTTCTGCAGGGAAGGCATTATGAATGATGGAAATAAAGTAGCAGCATTTTCAAAAGTAGCCAAATCATTTTTATTTTTGAAAGTTAAAATTGATTCTGGCTTTTCTCTTTTAAGACTGACTTGGTTGTTACTAGACTCAGCTATTTCTTCTTGAGAATCACTAGTTTCCCATTTCTGAGGGATTTCCATAGTTCTAGAAAACTTTGGAGGCTGCGATTCTTTCTTCTTTTTCTCTCTTCTTCTTCTTTCTTTTTCTTCTCTGCGCTGCTGATCAGCTGTTTGTTCTTCTTGTAGAAGTTTCAGATTTGCTAGAATTAGTTCACTTTGACTTCCCAAATCATCTAAAACTTCTTCGGCGTGAGCACACCATGTGGTTAAATAATTGCCGATCTGATACACCTGATCAAGATCAGTTGTATTTTGTGCATTATGTTCTATTAATGGAGCACAGTCTGCTCTAGTGGGTGGTTGCCGAGAAGATGAAGAAGTAGTACAAAACTTAGTGCGAGGAGGCCATTCACCACCTTTGACATATCTACGATTGGCATATTGCCATTCTTAAACAGGAGGGAAATAACCTATGCGATGCATCTTATTTACAGTGGGTAAAAAAGGCTTTGATTCTGGTATATACAATTCATTAGAGGATAATACAGGCTCAGTCTGACCGACTTCTTGAAAAGTGGGTAAACTATGACTGTTGGAGGGGACCTCGGTAGGAGCAATAGGAAACACATATCTTTTCTGCCTGGCAATCGGACGAGGTACTTGTGGCCTTGGAGGAATTAATTTGACTTGGCCATTGTCAATAGTAACTCGTTTTACTTTTAGTTCAGGCTTTTTCTCATCAGCTATGGACTTATATTGGAAATACCAATTTCCGGGTAATTCAGCAGGATCATACAAAACACCTTCTACTTGGGCATTGGGTAGGCCAACAGTGACACAATCTTTTAAAACAGGCTGTTTTAGCTTTGGGTGTGCAGTATTTGTAAGCTGAAATGAAGCTTGCCCAATTATAGAGAGATATTCACTTTCTTCTGCCATATTTATCCCTTGAACCCCAGTTAACAATTTCCAACAATCTTTTAAATGTACATCATTCAGGCTGATGGCATAATCAAGATATATTGTTCCATATTGACAACCTGTGGCTAAGTTTCCCATGATAGTTCCAATTCTAGCATGATCATAATTTTGATGACGGGTATCAAACAATTCAGCAATACAAGGAGTGTTTATGCCATGACGAAACAGAGGAGCAAGCCCTATCCTTATACCCCCAAAATGAAGATAATAGTATTTTCCTTCTTTAGCATACTGGCGAAATTTTTTGATTTCATCATCAGAAAACAGATTTAAGGCCAGAATTTGGGTAGACGGACCAGAGATCTTTATAGTTATCTCTACCTCTTTCAAAAAGTTTTTTCGTTTTAAGACAAAAGTCATGGGGAGCTTATAAATATCAGTAGCATGTAAAGCAGGAGGAGTCCATTTGGATGGATCTTCGACTATCTCATGACTTTCATTTTCATTTAACTCAGACTCAACAGATCTAGACGACACTTCAGTAATTACTTTGCGATCGATAGAGGAAAACGATCGTAAGAGATGAGCCATAATGATAATCTAAATCAGAGATTGACTAAAGAAAGCATTTATCTACTAAGCACAATGTATAACAGAGATGCTTTTCGAAGGCTGCCTGGCTTTCTCTAGACTCTGTCTATAGATTACAGACTCAGGACTAGAAACAGGGCTCTAATACCACAAAACAGTTGATGGACTTCGTAACTTACTTGAATTTATCGAAGTGGACGCAGGGCAGAGCTTCCTCACATCAACCAGAGATATGCATGGACTGTGCGACTCCTTTTCGCTTCTCCGACATGCCTTACAATCTCATATATACTCAGATGTTCTTGGAACAAACAGTCCTCGGACTGGCGACCCAACAGGCTTCAATATTATTCAAAATAAGATTACACACCATAGATAGCCTCAAGTCAAGAGCTTGTCTAGTGATTATTTCCTAAGGTGACGACGAAGGAAGGATCTCATTGTACCTGGAACAGACGTCAACTAGACTCACTTGGACTCTCTCAGGGGTTCTCTTCACTCGAGATGGTTTTGTGAAAAAACTTGTGCCAGTTTGTTTCATTAAGCACATTGTCGGGGTAAATATTCTAACCACCCTTTCTGTATTAAACATCTACGAAGTTGGATTTCATCACCAACTAGTGTTTTTAGTACGGGAAGTTACTATTTGTGTGTGGTTTGAACTCTTAGATTTTTTAGACGTGTGATTCAGTTGTTTGTTTCTTTAGAGACTTTAGGTGCTTTTATTGAAATTTTCTTTGTTTGCATGTGATTATTTTCATCCTACACCAAGAGGTTATTATCCTTCATCAATCATGTCAAGACGGTCATCTATGTTTTCCCAATCACTGGAAACATTTTTATACGGCGGTCCTTTTGTTACTTTGTGGTACCAGTCACTCACTGGTACTTTTTCAGGAGCATCTCCTCGACCAACTAAACATGAGTTATCAACTAGTAGTATTCCAAATCCTCAACCTCAAGGTAGTCAGTTACTGCCTGGAGGGCAACCCCAAGGTAGTCAGTTACTGCCTGGAGGGCAATCCCAAGGTAGTCAGTTACTGCCTGGGGGGCAACCCCAAGGTAGTCAGTTATCGCCTGGGGGGCAACCTCAAGGACAGTACATACCTTCAGGACGGTACATACGTCACGGTCAACCCCAGACTCAGTACATGCCTCAAGGTTAACCCCAGTTTCAGTACATATCTCAAGGTCAACCCCAGTTTCAGTACGTGCCTCAGGGTTATCAACCTCAAGGTCAGTACCCAACTCAAGGTTTCCAACTGCCTTCTGGTCAATCATTTTTACAAGGCGCTGGAAATGTACCGCTTAATTATCAGCCCTACGTTCAACCAGGTTATGGTCCTCCATATGCACAACCTTTTATGGGTCCACACTCCAGAATGAATATGGTGTGGGATCCGTCTCAAACTCAACAAACTATGCAACCTAATGTGCAGTTATCTAATCAACCCAGACAACCTTTGGTTTTTGGTCCAACCCAGCAACCTGTCCAACTTATTGTTCAAACCCCTGCACCTGGTTTAGTTCAGCACCCTGGGCCTAGCTCACCTCAGACTCTGCCTCAAACCGTTGCAACTACTGCAACTTCTATTCAACCTACCACACCTGTTTCAGAAGTATCTGTAACTTCGGTTTCTACTATCCCTGCATCAGTGCAAACTCCTCAAGTCTCTGTGCCATAGTCAGGACCAATAGTTCAGACTTCGATCCAGATGCCTGCAGGACAAGCTGGTCCAAGTACGATTGCCACAAGTCAACTGCAATTCACTTATCAAACGTACCAGGGACAGTATCAATTCGGTCCTACTGTACAAAACCCAATTTATCAGTATCAACCACCTCAGTTTGGTTCGGTTAATCTTGGTTTCCCAGGAGGTTATAACATTCCTAATGCAAATCCAATTCCAGGTTATCCTGGATATCCTCCTCCTGGAGCTGGTCTTGTTACTCAAGGTTTTTGCGACCCTAATCATCAATTACATTGGATTTACCTGATTTGTCACGCCTTACGAACGATCCGATTTACTTTCGTATTGACCGCCAATGCCTAGTAAGTTGCCCAGTGATATCTCGAAATTAGAGGGTAAGTCAGGAGAGGATCCGTCAAATCATGTTATGAATTATCACCTCTGGTGTGCATCTAATTCAATCATTGATTATTCAATTCGATTACGTCTTTTTCAACGAACTCTTATTGGTCTTGCCGCCAAATGGTACATTGAGTTACCACGAGCCTCTTTTTATAATTTCAATCAGTTAGCCACTTCTTTCTTAACTCATTTTCAATTGCCTGTCAGATACGACAATGGCACGGAACTGTTAACTTCACTAAAACAATCCACGTCCACATATATTTCTGATCATATTCATGAATGGCGACGTAGAAGGCGTTTAGTGAAAGTTTTCATTCCGGATCAAATTTTAGCAGAATGGTTCATTAAATCATTATTACCCAAAATCACTGAAGATGTAACTAAGGGAGGAGTTGTCACTGAAGCGCAAGTCATTGCTCAAGCTTAGTACCTTGACCTCATCTATACACAGTGAGGGACTTTACATGAAAAAATCCCTGATCTTCCAAAACACGGTCAAATAACTACAGCTCCTTCAAGGTCTCATGCCGCTGATGGTATGATTGGTTCAGTTAGTACTAAAAGTAATAAGAAATCTTCAAAGAATTCTTCTCCTACAATAACTTTACCTGATTCACCGAAAGGAGATTCTTCGGCTGAAGTTTCTACCGACGTCCATGTCGTAGATTCATCTACGACCAAATCTGGTAGTAGAGAGAAGGGGAAGAACAAAGACAAACAAAATTCAAAAGATAAAATGGCTAAAAACGAATCTATTGACGAAAAACGTAAACCTCGCTATCCTTGTTTCATTTGTGACGAGGATCATTTTACCGAAGAATGCTCACATTGAGCAGAGGCTTCAAAATTCGTTAAAGGTTCTCAAACGCCTGTTGTCTTGAAGGATCCTTTTCCTACTCAAGATAGTAAGATGGTTGCTTCTTCCTCGAATACCTCAGAAGAACCCATTATGATGATGTCCCATGTCAGGATTGTAATGTGATTGCAAGATTATGGTAGTAAAAATCCTGTTGATGGTAAAGAAATAGAATCTTCTAATTCAAACACATCAACTACACCTCCTCCTGGTTCTGATCCGCTACAAATCGAGAAACCAAACCCTGACTTAGTAATCAAACCGCTTGCTAAAGACATATTTTGGAAATCAGCTTTCAATCCACATGCGAGAGCTGCTCAGAATTATAACATTGTTAAAGACTTAGCTATTTCCCCTTCAGCAATGTCGACTTTGGAAGTGCTGCAATCGTGCCCAGCATAGCGTAAATTACTATTGTCTACTATAGGAGTTGTTGATATTCAGGATCCGAACCTAATAATCTTCGATTTAGCGAATAGTACACCCCGTCTCCCTCATCAAATGGCTTTCTAGATTCCAGTTTTAGTCAAAAACAGACCTTGCTTTCGGACTATGATTGATGAAGGGGCTTCTACGTGTATTATGTCGATCCAATGTTGGAGATCGCTTGGTTCTCCTACACTCAATCAGTCTCCAACAATTCTAAAGGCTTTTGATGGCCGAGGGTTCCATCCTTTTGGTATTTTGCAGGATATACCTATAGGGGTCGAAAGCAAAACCGTCAATCCAGATGTGGAAGTGGTTGATGCCCCTCTAGATTACAACCTTCTACTGGGTCGCAGTTGGTCTTATGCTATGACTACTATTCTTTCATTGGTCTTTCGGCTTATAAAGTTTCATCATAACGGAAAGATCGTTACGATAGACCAGCTGACCTATTTCTCATCCGACCCAGCCTCTACAGATAGTGTTCAGCACATTGGTAAATGGACTATCCCCTACAAGGATGTTCGCATAGGTTCGATTAAAGATTCTGGTTTACTGGGAACTTTTTCTTTCCTTGCTCTTAACGTATCGCCTTCTACTGCAAATATTCATATGATTTCATCGAACACTGTTACTTTTGATGATCCTCAAATCGTACCTTCTGATCCTGAGGTGGATTCATTTGATGGCGCGATGCCTTTGAGTCCCTTTGAAATTGCATATCAAGTTGTATAGTCGTTTTCTGATTCCTAATCAAGCTCGAGGATTGTTTGATCCTGTGTCAACCTCGTTAAAAAATGAAACCAGGGTGGAGCATAGTTCCTTGTCTTGTGTCAAGCTCCTTAAAGAATGAAACAAGGATCTTGGAGCATAGTTCCTTGTCTTGTGTCAAGCTCGTTGAAAAATGAAACAAGGAATCGTGAGCATAGTTCCTTGTCTTGTGTCAAGCTCGTTAAAAAATGAAACAAGGAATCGTGAGCATAGTTCCTTGTCTTGTGTCAAGCTCGTTAAAAAATGAATCAAGGGTTTTGAGGAAAGTACTTGATCTTGAGTCAACCTCGTTTAAAAAATAAAACAAGGGTTATGAGGATAGTTCTTTTACTGTGTCAACCTCATTAAAAAATGAAACAACTCCCTTTCCAAGTCGAGTCTTTGATTAAGATCTTGTAAAATTCAAGACGAGTCTTTCCAAGATCTCGAAAGTGAACTTTCATTCCATACACCTCGTTGAATGCAATGAAGCTTGGGGGCATGTACCTCAATTTGAGTATTACGCTGGGGGCATGCGAACTTATAACAAACATAGTTTTTCGTTTCAAGCTTGTGTAAACATGAAACCGAATCCAAGCAGAGTTCTCCATGGTTCAAGCTTGTGTAAAAATGAACCCATACCTGTTTTACATCTCGTGATTGTTGTTTTTATCCGCTAAATTCTGCTAGATGAGCCTTGGCTGTTTTCATTCCATCGCCACCATCTCCTAGGCTGACCATATGCTTTCACTTGGTTGTTTTCCCTTTCCTGAGGAACCGCAGTGATGAGTGGTTTTATTAACCAGCCTCTTAACCATTACATGTTTTGAGCAATTCCACCATTGTCGGAACCAGTTGCTACCCTTTATACCACTCGTTCCTCTAGGACGAGTCTTCTTTAAGCTCTTTTCTAACTTGTAAAATATGAAAAGATTGCCAAGTTTTTCCCTTTTAACTCTTTAAACAGAATAAAAAGGTGGTCCACTTACAGCTCTTTTTTGACCGTATAAACATGAAAAGATCGTCGGACTTTTGTCGTTTCAAGTTCAATACTGGTTATGAAACGACGTGTCTTCGATCACTTTTTTACTTTTTCGGATCGGAGCCACTAATTATTAAAAGTACTCCTTGATCGTAATGGTCAAGTGGTTCTCTCGAGTATTATTTTATACTTTTTCGGGCTCGAGGGACACAAATTTACGAAAAAGGACCCCCATGGAGTTTTCTTAAATTTTTTTTCTGACTCCCTAAAATTGAAAAACACTGAGTTTTTCCTATATTGGACTCGTTAAAATTTAACAGTAAAGGACCTGTTCAATTTTAAACAAGAACGAACCACTCCTTCTTAGGGTTCGAATTTTAAACTAAGTTGGACTCATCTGAAGGATGAGCTTATAAACAAGCAAATGTTATCCTCCTCAAAGCTTGTCAAAAATAAAGAGGTACTTGCCAGAAATGGTGGGGGAAAAGAGAGAAAAATGAACCTGTTTGTTACACTTTGTTTTTTAGAAAAGTCGTTAACCACTCTTGAACATGACACGTTTTGTTCACCTGGGTTGGGAAATCCTTTGCCTAATAGTTAATCAAACCACATTGAAAGTCTTCAGCCAGTTTCTGGGTATTAGCTTTGGGTCAATTGTCACCAAGCCATCTGCAGTGTCGTTATGTGTTCAAGGGATCAATTCAAACAAACCATTCATCTGCAAGATATCCGTCATCCATTTTGACCATCCCTGAGTCAGTCCTTGCCAATATATTTCTTCAAAACTTGATCTATGATTTCATGTTGTGGGCTTGCCTACGACGGATCGCTTTCTATCGACTTCAGCTCATTATCTAGGAAGTTGATCTAGAAATCGTCA
>APFE031563906.1:162210-244178 GCA_000404065.3 Pinus taeda
TGTTCGACATCGACTCATTCATTCACATTTCATGGATTGTACTGAGTACTTTGAGGACCATTGACATTACTGGTGGTTTCTCTCACACTTGTTAATAGTTCACATCATTGACTGGTAATCAAGTGGTTTCTACCATGTTCGACTTTGACACATTCATTCACATGGATAGAATCGTACTAGTTCGGAAAGCGGAAACAAAAACGCATAACCAAGGAGGCTATAAATGGCCTCTACAACAAAAGTCTGTGACCCTGGCTACTGCTAGAGTTGCCAACATCATCTAGCTCAGTGTTACTTGGGAGCAGGAGCGAAAGTGGGGAGCGAGAGCAACATTTTCAAAAGCCCCTGGTTCGGGAGCAAATCTCGGAGGAGTTCGACAACCAATGTCACTAACATCAAGGTACATAGAGGGATTGGTGCTCTTGATTAAATACGAGTTCCATACCCTAATACATGACAAAATTCAATGGAAACATTGCAATCCTCCATTTCTGAAATCCTGAAAAACTGATAAGTCTGTTGGATTTTGAATGAAATCTAAAATTCTACTTTCTCCATATGAAATCCAATGAGGCGGGAACCACTCTCAAACATCCTGAGTCATATCATGGTAATGTTAAAAATTTAAGTAAAAGGATGGAAATGAAGATCAAGGAGAATGTCACTTTTACTTTAAGAATTTAACATTACCATGAAATTTGAATTGCATATCAATACTAGGAGAGGGGAATGGACCCCAAATAGCACTTAACCAATTTCGAAAACACCTTGGAGTCTCCAACAATCAGCTAAATGTTAAAGAACAAAAAAAAAAAAAAAAAAAAAAAATTTAAAAAATCGTTGTTTTTTGGGTGACTGTCCGGATTTAATGACTCGGCCAAGTAGACGTCGAAACGGCTGGGTTGACCGAGTCATGACTGACTCAGCTGAGTCATGCAATAACTCGGCCAAGTCAGTCATGACTAGGCCTCCAGAACTGGTTTTTCTGTCGGGTCATAAAATTCTTCAACGACTCGGATCAACTCGGCCGTTTCGGATTTGATTCGACCGAATTTTAAAATAGTGATGACCACTCTGTCTCTGTGTTAAAGGTGCAGACCCTTGTAAAAGTTAAAAAGGGGTGAGTATATTCTAAAAACTCACTTTCAGTCATTTCTAGAAGCTTCTGGAAGGAATCTTGAGGTGGCAAGTTCGCTCTCTTAAGGTTCATGCATCCCATACCTTAAGGAGCTAACCCCTTGATGTGAGGAGCTTATCCCTTTGAACGAGGAATCTATCCCTTCATAGGTGGACCTAGAACCTCCTCCTCTACACTATAAAAAGAAGCATTGGGCTGGTTACTTGGGAGGTTAGAAGCTGAATATTTTTGAGGTGAAATGTTGTTGGAACTTAGTCTTTTTAGTTGAATTTTTATGAGGAGAGATTACATACCTCTATGATCTCATTTGGAAGAGTGCAAGGCTTGTCAAAGTAAAGGAAATTCCTGTTTTGGACCCCAGGAAGAACTTGTTCAACATCAAGGCTGAAAAGGTTGTAAGGTTCTTCTACTTCAAAGTTAATACAAATAAGTTTATTTTTCTCAATAAGTTGTTGATTCATGGTTTATTTTATGGATTCCTTGATCACCATAATAGACATGATTTATGATATTTGCTATGCAGGTGCTACTTAATGTTTGCTTGTTTATGATTGCAGGTCTTCAAAGATAACTCTTTCGAACGATTGAAGGATGACTACTATGAACAAGCATTGGAATTAAGGTAGGGTCTTAACACCTTTATAGTATTTATTTATAAATCGCATATGTCTAGAGAAAGATAGATTTGTTTGTCTGTTTGTTGCTAGACTATCTTCTGATACTAGGGAGATCGGTCTTGTCCGCAAGATCAATTTATCCAGCCAACAGGAGGCCACCCTAGCCAGAAGACTTGACCGGTTTGTCATCAAGAATTAGTTGTTGCAGCGTTTATCCCATTATAGGTAGTGGGTTGGGTTAGGAGGCATATCTGACCACTCTCCCTATCTACCTAGAAGTATTTGGTCCTCCAAACAAACCTCGGGCACCCTTCAAGTTCAACTTTGTATGGCTACAGGATCCCTCATACATTGAGTTGGTCACTAATCATTGGGCACAAAACCCACCCTCTCAGTATCATACATGGGCTGAAGGCTTTTGTCAAAATCTTCTAGAGAGCAAGAAGCTCACTATTAAGTGGGCCAAAGAAAAACATCAGAAGGACAACCATATACTCTTATCTGTGTAAGCTACCCTGGTGGACCTTACTGTTGACAACAATAGGGGATTTATGAGTGCTGAAGACAAATCCTATCTGATTGAACTAGAAAATAAAAGAGCAAATATTTTGAAGGAATAGGAGAAAACCTGGAGACTAAAGGGTCGTGCTATCTGGCTCAAAGCAGGGGATGAGAACACTAGGTACTTCCAAAACTTTGCCAAAGGAAGAAAAGCCTCCAATACCATCTGGCAACTGCCCACTCCTGACGGAGGATCTACTAAAACTTTCTACAAGCTCTTACAGCTAGGCATATCACACTTCCAACAACTCTTCAAGGAGCCTCCTAGCTATAATATGGCTGAGATCATCCGTGTAGCAAGGCATGTTCCTAGATTTGTCAATCAGGATACAGCAGATGAGATCACTGCTCCTATCACCAGACAAGAACTGGAAGGAACTCTCAAATGGTTTCAAAAAGACAAAAGCCCTGGGCCGGATGGCTTGCCCATTGAATTTTACCTAGCTTTCTTTGAAATCATTGGGAATGATCTTCTCAAGGTTGTCGAAGAGTGCAGGACATCTGGGAGAATGATGAGGCCATCAATTCCACTTTCATTGCTCTTATCCCAAAATCAGATTCCCCGATCTCTTTCAATGATTTCGCCCAATCTCTCTCTGTAACACCATCTACAAAATCATAGCTAAGATTATACCAAATCGGCTTCGACCCATTCTATCCCATCACATCTCCCCAGAGCAGTTTGCTTTCCTCCATAACAGGCAGATTCATGACACCATTGGCACAACCCAGGAAGCCATACACTATAAAATCTAAGTCTCTGAAAAGCATAATTCTCAAGATTGATCTTGCCAAGGCATTTGATCGCGTAAGCTGGCTCTTCATCAAGATGATACTCATCCACTTAGGCTTTCCTAATGAGTTCATAAACTGGATCATTTGTTGCATAAATACAGTCTCCTACAGCGTCCTGATCAATGGCTCAGTAACCCAGTTCTTTCATGCTGAACGAGGGCAGAGGCTGGGCTATCCCCTGTCTCCACTTCTATTCCTTCTATTGATGTAAGGTCTCAGTAGGCTCATAGCCTCAGCAAAAAGGAAGGGCAGACTTAAAGGCCTAAGAATGAATGATCTCTACCACCTCACTCACCTGCTCTTTGTAGATGATGTCCTAATATTCCTAGATGGCAGCGTTAGGGACTCGGCCACCTTCCATGAGATTCGCATCCTCTTTGAAAAAGCCACTGGAATGATCACAAATCAAACCAAATCTACGATCACCCTATCTCATACTACTCCTCAAGAAGACAGAGCAGCCCTTATGCACTTTCATTACACCCCCCACAACCTCTCGGATGGGCTTAAATATTTGGGTTTCTGGATAAAACCCAACAGCTATAGGATTGCTAACTGGATCTGGTTAGTGATCAAGCTGGAGAAGAGGTTGAAAAGTTGGAATCATAGAATACTCTATAGAGCAGGGAGACTTGTCCTGATCAAATATGTTCTAGAAGCCACCCTGGTATACTGGATGTCCCTTGCCTGGATCCCACGAGGAATCCTCAGTCGTACACAACAGATATGCAGCTAATATCTTTGGAATGGAGATAAGGAAGGTAAAATTTTTGCCTGGGTTAGCTAGAAGAACATCGCCATCCCAAAGAAATGGGGGGGTGGGGTTAAAAGATCTACGTTATTTTGCCAAAGCACTTGCAGCAAAGATGCGCTGGTCTCTTCTCACTGCTAACAACCTTTGGACGATAGTGACATACCATAAATACATTTGGCCTCAAAAGATCTTGGACTGGGTTTGTCAATATGACTGGCCAAGTGGGGGAATATCCATTGTTTGGAAATCTATATTATAGACAATGCCTTTCATCAGAGCAAAATTGGCATGGCGTATAAACAATGGCTCCTTTGTGAGAATTGGTATTGATCCCTGGATAGGTGGGGGTAAACAATACCTTCTTCCACCGGACCTCCTACAATATCTTAATCACAGGGAGGTCAAGACGATCGCCCAAATTGTTGATCAAGACCATAGATCCATCCTCAGACAGCGCTAACGAACAGCTCATGAACTGAATATTCCTGCACAGTGGCAGCACTCTTGGGATTCATACATTGGGGCTCTATCCGAAGCGCATATAATCCTCAATCAGGATCCTAATGTCTTAGTTTGGACCCTTGCTGATCATGGGAAATACAATCCAAAACTCTGATATCTGCATCTAATACAAACCCAAAAGCCCAACCACACTCAAGAATGGTGGCAGTAGCTATGGAGACTAAAAGCTCCCCCACGAGCCCGCTTATTTATGTGGTGTGTTTTAAGCAACAAAACCCCCACGGGAGAGGCACTTACACACAGATCCATCTTTGGGCCAAGCTGGTGTGTTCTTTGCAAACAAGAAACCGAATCAAATGAGCATCTGTTCTTGTCCTGCTCATACGTCACGCAATTCTGGCAATCAATAACTCAGCATCTCTCAATGAGGAATGCTTGGCAGGGCCCTACTATTCTGCAAGCTTGGAATAACTGGAACACAGTGTACCAGAGGAAAAAAAGCACAATACCTACCACTTATAATCTATTGGTCCATTTGGCTAGCGAAACCGCCATATATTTAAGAATCAGCCCGTCTGTTGGCCCCTGCTCACTGCAAAGGCAGTGACAGTCTATCATGACATCTTTGATGAAGAGCCAACACGCACCTGTATAATAACAGGACCTGATAATATTGAAAAAACCCGGCCATGGGATTTTTTCGACAGGGCAGCACAACCTCAAGGTTGTTTTGGGAGGGGGGGTTGCTTATACATCTCGAACCAGCACCATTTCAAAGTCAAATTAGGACTGGGGGAAGGAACAAATAATTTCGCTGAGCTTATCACTCTGAGACACTTGCTGCATTTTACACTCGCACATAATTGCACTTCTCTACAGATCTTTGGAGATTCTCAAATTATCATAAATTAGTACAATGCAAAAAACCAAAGTCATGCTATATCTCATCAAAACACTTTGAATGATGTGCACAATCTCAAAACAGGTTTTAACATGGTCCCTTGTCAACATATACACAGGGAATATAATAGGATGCTGACAAGCTTTCTAAGGAGGGCTCGCTACATCATCGAGGCATGTGGCTAATTAATGAACAACTGGGCATAGAGGTCCATCAATATCATCAGAGACCATATATAGACCAGGACTACTACAGGGTGGATCGACCATAAATTACACTAGTACATATTTTGATGTCGTTTTTTTTAGTAACTACATAGACATAACAATATGTATATATTTATTTTTCTGATGATAAAAGAGACAATGTGTATTTTTGATACTGGAAATGGCAAGGCCATAGATTTTTGTACAAATATCTATACTAATCTTACAGATACAGCATATGCCACAGGCATCTACTACATGTAATTTTTCTCTCATAATGAAAGATTACAATTTTTTCCTTGGAAAAAAACTCATTGGTAATGAATTAAGAATATGATGCTTTGTGAATGTTGAAAGTTGTTTCATTTTATAACATTTCATTTCATGTTAGATATTCTTTGTTGTAATGGTTACACTTAGCTTACAAGTACAACTTTGGTGATCAATGATGATAAATGTTATATATTGAATTTTGAAAGCTTGAAACTTTAAGATTGATGAATCACGAGACTCAATATGTTGTAAGTTACTAACTTGTGGACATGGGTGATGAAGATTATAACTTCTAGATGATTGATGTTATATGGGTCAATCTATATTTCTATGTTTTTTATATCTAATTCATCATTCTAAATGCTTTTGTTGACATATATGCATCAAAATTTTAAAATATATATATATATATATATAGATAGATAGATAGATATTATATAAAAATTCGCTCCTCGATTCGCTCCCAAACTGGGAGCTTCTCAAAATGTCACTCCCGCTCCTAGTCCCTGTTTTCGCTCCCTCTCCCAAGTAACCTTGGAGTGAATTGCATCTTGTAGAAGGTCGAGTAATTCAAGGCTAAAATTTATATGCAAGCCACATTATCCTCTAAATGGGTCAAATAAATCTATGGAAAGCCAGGATTAATGCACAACAGTTTTTCTTGTAGTAGTTTAATGAACAGAGGTCGAAATAGTTAGAAAAGGACCTAGTCATCACATTGTCCAACTTGAATTTCTTGCCCAGGCCACATGTTGGAAAAACAAGTCGATATGGTTGAGGAGGGCCTTTTTACCCACCATTTTGTGGGTAATATTCCTAGGAGAAAAAAATTGTCCAAGTTGGACCTCATTCGACAGCCAGTAGCCATGTTCAGCCACCAACTAGCTCGTTGTACCATTTCTCCACCATTTGAGCTAGCCATGTGGTCCCTCACACATCTGTCATGATCCTATGTTTAAAGATGGGCCTCCCGAACCTAAAGGTATGCCTTGTCATTTGGTAATTGAGCATTGTAGTTTTCTTATCATGGATACTTTTGGGCATGGATTGATGGGGGGATTCAGCGAAAAGAATGGGCTACATCTGTGCTCTTATCCCCTAGACCTCTTTTGGATGTTAACCTTGGACCCTAGTCTCATGTGATCTCTTTTACTAACCTTTGGGTTTTATGAATGGTATTACATGGGAAACCATGATTTGGTTGTGTGGTCCTTGTGAAAATTCCATAACCCAAAATCACTACTACAGCGACTGATTAAACTTCTCTTATTTGTTAATTACTGAAACAAATTATTTACTACTTCTTACAGCAAATATCAAAGCTAATACACTACAACCTACACCAATTAAATAATATGCCCAAAACAAGAGTAGAACAATAGAGAAAGATACAACACAAATGACGCAGTATTTTTTGGACAAATGTCCCCGGAAAAACCCAATGTGGGAAAACTGGTGCAGTAGCTATGAGGGTTTTTATTATTATGCAGTAGTTTTCTTAATACAACTCTAGATGCCCTCTCGACAATCCAGTTACAAAGAAATAAACTAGCAGAAGAAATTTGTGAGATTAGCTCACTCTACCCGGCAAGTTCTGGCTGATCCAGTAGCTAAACTGTGAATTCCCCGGCTACTTCTACATTGCCCCTACATGGGCCTATGTCAACCTCTAAGGCCCTGCATCAACCTAACTAGGAATCAATTTGCCTTCTAGAGTAGTTTCCAGGCCTCCCAACACAAAAATGCCAACTCCCTCAACAAATTCGGACTTCTGCTTGGAGATTTGTGTTGTCTCTATGTGAGCCCTTCTGGCTCGGCGTCAACCTTTGGGTAAGTCTTTCTGGCTCAACAACAACCCCTCTAGCGTCCTGCGTTGCCTCCTTCTGGTGTCTCTATGTTGTGTATCTTGGGCTCTAGAGAAGATACTCCAACCCAACTATCCCTGCCCCACACTGCACAAGCTCACAATCGATATTCTCTCGGCAATTATTCTGCTTCAGAAAATAGAACTTTTGAACTCACTCGGTGTGTATTTCCAAATGACCCTCAAGCCTCCTTAAATAATCTCCTCGTTGACATTCAACGCCCCATATTAGAATCTAATCAATGGCTAAGATTATTTCTGCTTGATCCTAGTCTTCTTCTACAAGTTACACCCACATTTAGATTAATACCCAATAATTATTTTATTTTCCTAAGTTTCGACTTAGGGTCCCATTAAAAATAATTAATTATTTTAATAAAACTATTTCTGGGTGAAATTTCCCAAAACAATTTCTGGGTTCTTTGGAATACATGTGCCAAAGCCTCCTTGCAAAATTTTAGACTTAGAGCACATCCAATGCTACCAGAAATCAACACTCCCTCTTAGCGAGGAATGTACTCTAACAATGTAACTTGCTAAAGCATCACTCTATTTTGTAACATCTCCCTTTGCTTTGCTGATGTCTGACATGTTGTCCACCAACCATTGCGCAAATGTTGCATTTGTACTGTTGTTGTCCCTGCCACTGTCACGACTACATCAGTACTGCAACTCCCTCTGAATTTTTGCATTCATGTTGCTACTGGTACTATCATTGCCAATTGCCTCTGCATTGCAAACTATTGTTGTTACTGCATTAGCAATGGAAAAACATCTCAAATTAGTGAACTAACTGTGTTCAGCATGATACAATGTGAATGTTGGAGCCTGATTGCTGTTAGTCTCTGCGCTGACCCTCTGAATCTACTGCGTTGTTGCTAACCTCTGCTCGGTGCCACCTAACCTATTGCCAACTCTGCTCTACATTGTTCAGTCTCTGGCGCTCCTAGCCACTGCAACTATCTCTCCAACACTCCTCAACACCATCTAACACTATTCCATCGTGCTACTTCTGATTTGGGATTCCGTAGCAAGGAATTGATTCGAGAGGTGGGTTCCTCAAGGATCCTGCCCATCTGTAGCTCTTTCGAACTACAGCTCCAAATCAAACCACCTCCCTCCTGGAGGTATCTCAGTTGTCATGGCTAACTCCTCCTCCTCGATCTTCGCAGGTGCAGCCTTCGGATCGTGCTTCTCATCTTTGTCCTTCTGCCTACGAGGACATTGTGTTGCATAATGACCCATTTCACCACACTTGAAGCACTTGATCTTCAAATGTCCTTATGTCTCTGCTGCTCCTGATGGCCCTTTGATGCAAGGGTTGCATTCTCCTCCTCCTCCTTGGGCTTCAACCCACTGCTACTACTTTCGTCAAGCTTACACTTGACTAGATCTCTCCTCAGCTCCTCCTGCTTAAGAGCTACCCACATCTCATCCCAATTTGGCAAAGTCGCCCAGTCCAGGATACTTTGGATAAACACATGCCACTCATCTGAGTCAGAATTGAGGGCCAGTCTAACCAACTCGAAATCTTGAGGTGTAGACCCATAGCTGATAAATCATCTCAGATCTCCTGAAGCTTCATGAGGAACGGATCCACATGCTCCCCCTTCTGCATCTAAGAAGATCTCAATTTCTACTATAAGTGCATCTTTCATTGTTAGGAAGATCACTGATACAGCGTAGACAACGCATCCCACATCTCCTTAATAGTCCCTTTGCTAGCGATGTGACAAACTACATAATCCTTCACTCCGTCGAGGATCATTCTCTTCGCCATTTCTACCTTGTACTTCTTCAATGGATCTGCATCTTCAAACACAGCCACCATGCTGTCGACATAGGTCTTGAAGGCATGCTCATCTAGAAGGAATAACATTCTCACCTTCTCGATGACGTAGTTAGATGCCCCATCTAACTTGTCCTGATCTCTCAAGCCACTAGTTGACATCTCTACCACTAAAAATGTCGAAAATCTCTTCTCTCGTTCTTACTGTTGTTGCTCACCCAATAAGAAAACAGACTTCTTAGCAGGATGTCTTACTGAGGAAAAGTTCCCTCACAGTGCTTCTCTTCTCTTCTAACGTCTTTCTACCCAGCAAAATGGCCTATAGAAAAACTGCATCCCACCAGCTCTTCCTCACACTGAGGCTTAAGCATTGCTCCCTCTGCCATGGTAAGATTTCAATCTAGAAGCCCTTCTCTCTGTCAACTCACTCAAAGAGAGGCTGCCTCGAAATTTTGCCCTCCCGGCTTGCACTGCGCAAACCCTCTAGGGTTTTGAAATGCTGCCTCCGATAGTTTTTTCGACCTCCCTCTTCTGCTCAACGTTGGGTTCTCTAACACTGTTCTTCTTGCTTCACCTGCACTCACTCTGATACCATGTGAAAATTCCATAAACTGGAATCCCTACTACAATAACTGATTAAAATTCTCCTATTTGTTAATTACTGAAACAAATTATTTACTGCTTCCTACAGAAAATATTGAAGCTAATACATTACAACCTGCACCAATTAAATAATATGCCCAAAACAAAAATAGAACAATAGAGAAAGACACAACACAAATGACAGTATTTTTTGGACAAATGTCCCCAAAAAACCCAATGTGTGAAAACCGGTTTAATAGCTCTGAGCGTTTTTATTATTATGCAGTTGTTTTTTGAATACAACTCTAGATGCCCTACCAGCAATCCAATTACAGAGAAATAAACTGACAGAATAAATTTTTGAGATTACCTCAACTATTTCTGCATTGCACTTGGATCAACCATTAAAGCCCTGCGTCAACTAAACTGGGAATCGATTTGCCTTCTAGAGCAGTTTCCAACCCTCCAGGCTCAGAAATGTCAGCTCCCTCAACAAATTTGGACTTCTGCTTGGAGACCTACATTGTCTCTGCGTGAGCCCTGTTGACCACTCTATGTCAATGACCCCATAGCAGTACACCCCCCTTTTGGCAAAAAGGATCCATCATGTTCGAGTATCCATGCCATTCAGACTTTATCATCAACTGACAGTTTTATGAATATGTCAGTCCATTTTGTATATGTGAAATGTAAATAATCTCAGTATGACTGCGTCTGTATGTTATGCCTAGGTAAACTTATGGTTTTAGTGACAATCTTCATTCTAGGACGTTTTTTGTCTCACTGATTCATCTATGTCTCTAGACACAAATGATTGACAGATTTTTTTCCTCCACTCTTACCCCAAAGATAAAATGGATTTTGTCACTAAGATCTTAAGCGAGTCCTAATGTTTTAGATCGAGTCTATGTAAAAGTGATTTGGAAATAATCCTAACTAATTGGCTAGATTATTTTATTACAGGGCACTTGGTCTACTGGATTATATTTTGTGTCACAGAAATGAGTATTTTTTTAGGGTCTATAACGAACGGGTTTTCGTCCTTCATGAATTAAAATGTAAAATCCTGATGCAAAAATATTTAGTGCATGGTCCCTCATAATTTAACACCATGGCCAAGTATTAGAGGGTTGAAAAAATAATTATTCATTTAACAAGTCAACTAATTAAATTTTCTAGCCAAATTAAATTAAAAATCCTAAGCCAGAAATTTAATTAATTTTATGTCCTAAGTAAATTTAAATTTTCGAAAGGAAAAATTTGTGGGTCTTAAAAAAATTAGTTTTTAAAGGTTGCGGACCAAGGGAATATTTAACATTTTAAGAAATCTTGGACCCTTGGACCTTGGTAGTTAAGTCAAAGTCAATTTTTTGAGGTAATTAACTCAAATTTACTATTTTGAGTTAATTAAAAAGGAGTTAAATGAAAAATTCGAAATTCCTCAAAAAATAAATAATTTCGACGGCAAGATTAAAAGATAATCAAATCATTTTCAACGATCGAGATTAATTTGACGAGGCTCAAGTGAACTAGCTATTGGAGAATTTATCTATAAATTAGAGGTCGGTGCAATCTATTTTTCATCCGATATTTGGATCGTGTACTAAGCTCTCAAGCTCTCTTGTATATTTTCTGGGATTAATGCAAAAGTCTTTGGAGTTTCAATATGTGGTGGTGTTCCTCTTCATGAATCTATGGTAATATCACTTTAATTTTTGCAAATATTATTTGAAAATCGCAAATCAATAGCTCTCTTAGAATAATCTGAATACAAGTATTTTATTCAGTTTGTTGGATCTAGGGTAACATTTTTAATTTTGATTGAATTAACAGAGATCTCTATTTCTTCATAATTTTATAATTATTCTATTTCTCTACTTGGTTTGATGGTTGACCTAATGTTTGCAAAAGATCTCTAAGGTTTTCATTGAGCGTTTGGGGATAGTCCTCGGTTGGACCAGCCAACTCTCAGCATATATTTTTTGAAGAGCCTACTTCATACCAACTTCAAAGTTTATCTAAAGATTAAATTTTTATGCATGAAGTTTTGGGCTAGTACCTCTCTAAAAAACCAAAATATTTTAAATATTTTGTGGAAAAATTGATAGATTTGGCTAGTAGGAGCCTTAGATCTTCAGATCTAGAAGCAAAGTTGAACTCATACTCTTCATATCTGACAGACCTACAACTATTGTGCATAGATCTGTAGATAATTTGTATAGATCTAAAATTTTGTAAAATAATTTTGAATTTTAACACTTGGGTTTTTAGGATTTTCTTTATTTTTGTACATATTGGATATTGGGTTTTTCTATTTATACTTGTACAGGAATAGATCTAAAAAATCAGACAAGGGAATCTTCAGATCTGAGCCAGATCTAGACCATTGAGGGAAAGATCTGGGCTCAAAGATTATCTGTAGGATAGATCCGAGAAATCAGCCAAGGAAATCTTCATATCTAAGATTTTTCAAGGAGAACTGGGGGTTTTGAGACAGATCTAAGTCTTGGAGGGCAAGATCTTGTCGCAAATATTGCTTGCAGGGCCAAAAATCAAATGTTGTCCATTTAAAGGAAGAAGATTGGGATTTGAAAATTTTGTGAAGCATTGGGTAAATTTTTTTGAAAGCCCCAAAGGCCTAATGCTGCCTTTTTTTTCCTCAGATCTGCCTCTGCCAAGGTGAACGCAGCCCCTAAAGTTGATTGTATTGCCATATAAGTCTTCAGCACTGCCTGCAGCAATCTTTTCAACCTCCAAATTTGCTGGCCTTTTCTCCTTGCTGTCCAAACTTGAACGAAATCTTGATCACTGTGGGGAGAGAATTTGATTTTTTTGAGTGATACATCCTCAGATTTTGCGGAGATATTTAGGTTGTTTATCACTGAAGATTCTGGCAAAGACTTCAAAGGCCTAGGGCCACAGGTTCTGATTTCTTAACCCATTATCCTTCACCTATTTTCACATCAAGAAAAAACAATTTCAAACTGTAAAATAATCATTGGCATAAAATTTTAATTTACAGTCACTGTCACACAAAGTCTCATAAAATTGCTTTGCACCTTCATCTTGGACATTTTTGTGAAGATAGTTAACTCAGTAAATTTTTTGCTCACTGATTTGGCATCCATAGCTTACTGTTGTCATAAAACACAGCTGTTTTCAATTTATAGGTCTCTAAAATTCAGTTTGTGTTAACTCATTTTGAAAAAGACTGTTTGCACTATTTACTTCAGCAAGTTCTAATAGTCATTGGCATTAAGATTTTCTGAGTTTTATTGGATCTCATTCACTTTTTTGGAAAGGTTTCTGTGGTCTAAAATTTCACAGTTGTTGATTTAAAATTCTTCTAGCCTTGTTGCTCACCTAGTTGTGGGCCAATCTGACTGATTTTTTAAAGCCTTGACAATTTTCAGTGCACTGATATCATGTTGACAGAAGTGTCTTTTGAGGTCTGATGCATTCTTTCCATATCTGAGATTTGTTGCACGTCTCTTTATGCTCTAGCATTTGCATTTGATAGCTGGAGGAACAACTTTTGGTGACAGACTGTTTGTTTTGATCTCTCCCTAGCTTAGGATTTCATTGGCATTGTTAGCAGTTTCATTTTTTTAAATAATTGTGCTTGCATATTTTTTGAACTTATCTGGTTCCTAATCTGTTGTCTTATAAAGTAAAAGAAACATCCCAAGCTACCACTCTAAACAAGTAATATATGTGTTGGCATATCATAGAAAGAGTTTGCGTTTTTCCAGTGATATTTCATAAGTTGCAAACTTTTTGGCTAACAGTGTGTTTAATTGAAGTAACATAACCAAACTTTCTTGCTCACATTCTCTAAAAAAAATTGATACTCGATCTTGTTTGAGTTGGTTGATTTAACTGGTGTTTCCATTTTCACCTAAGTTGCCGGAAACAGCTATCTGCAACCCATGAAATGCCGGATCCTGTTTCAGATATGGATCCTTGTACGAAATGTGTAAAAAACATATGCCATCTGTTTTGAATTTTCAGAAACGGCATGTTTGGGTTTACACCGTTTTTGAAATGTTTTTTGAGAAAAACCTTTCAGATCCGGTTTAGGGTAAATACATTTTCCATTTTTCGTGATCCGTATTACCATAAAGCAATGCATATCCCAAGCTATGTCAATCTCTTCCCGTCGGGAACGGTATTTTGGTTTTTTTTCATATTTTGATTCGTGAACCTAATCTATTAACCCAAGTTGTGATATCACCTGTGTTATCGTTTGAGTGATTTCCGCTGGAGTTTAACTTTTCATTGGAGTCTTTGTTTATTCCACCGACAGGAGTTTTAACTTTTCACTGGAGTCTTTGTTTTTTCCGCCCACTGGAGTTTTAACTTTTCGCTGTTGGCTGGACTCTGGAGTATTCGACTAGATTTATCATTTTCGCTGGAGTATTGACTCTTCGACTAGAGTGATTGTCGTCCACTGGGGTGAGCCATCGTGCCCACTGTGAAAAACTGCTTGAGCTGTCACGGCTGCTGCCCACTGTGCCAGTCACCAGTGGGCTGTAGTCTATAGACTGTAAGTCTCATCATAATAGATATAACTCGCTGATCAACAATTCATAATCTACAATGTACACATGTTTTTATCACTAATTCTACAATTTCTTTCAAGTTCGTTAACTTGACTTCGCTTTCAACTGTAGAGTCTAAAAGGCACCTGCAACATGAGAAATTAATATAAATAAACCTTAGAACTTCATGGTGGCATTATATTCATTGGCCCTTTGGCACACAATCGCTTGCATATTATACCCAATGTTGCAACAATGACCTTCATTACCTAGAAGAAAACTAAACTGCACAAATGGGAAACCAGGACTTCTGAAGGGGCATAGCCCTAACGCACAAACATGCATAGATAAGCTTTCCCAAATTGTTAGTAAAATATATAGAAAACATCTTTCTGGCATACGCAAAAAATAAGCAATTTATTAAATTTATAGACATATTTTGTATTTGCATATCCCATAGCTTATACAGCCATATGGAGCTGTATAAGTCTTTTATAATCTGCTCTCTAATGACATCCTATAGATCTTGTTTGAGTTTCTGAGACGAATTTATTTCACTTCATTGTGTACCACAATATAATGAATATCAAAAACTCATAATGATAAAATGCGCAATTGCTAATTTGTTCAGTGACCAGTCTCATGATTCAATATAACTTCAAAATGATAAATATGAAAACTGTAAACATTTGGTATGCAAAACCATGAGATTGAAACCAGAAAAACAATTTTTTTGTATCAATGCTCTCTCATGTGAATAAATGACACAACTTCGAAAACAGTGGTGTGAAAAAAAGCTTACAAACTGGACTTCTGCTTGGGATCGTTCTGTATAGTCAGTCACTAATAAGCCTATAGGTTAGAGCAGAGTTTGTATTAACTATTTTCATTATTTCTTATTTTATTTTGCAGTTTCATTTACAATTTTACATCATCATCATTCATGGCAACTTCAAGTTCAGCCATTCATGAGGCAGAGGAAGTGGAACATGAAATTGAATCTGCCCCTAAAGTTGATCCGAAGTCACCACTTTGGAAATATGTAACTACTGTTGGGAAGATCCAAGGAAGGGGATCACTGGCATGGGTTTACAGTGAGTGTAAAAAGGGGTATAAGGGATCATACACATGGGTTAAAGCACTTTTGCTTGGGTTAAAAGGCAATGGGGTTCGAATATGCAGTGGCCCACCTAAAGAGAATGGGATAAATGGAAATGGTTTAAGCAAGGCAAAACTTGCAAAATATCAGAAAGAACAAGGTGGGGCAGATGCTAAAGCAAATGAGGCAAACCCTGCCTCCCATTTAAAACACCCAACAAGATTGGGAGCATCTTCATCAAAGCCTCCACTTTATTCTCATGGAATTGTTTGTTCAAAGGGATCTAATTTGGGACCACTTGAAAAGAATTTTAATAATGACGTTCGAGAAATAGCAAATCTAGCTATTAGGCCAATGCATTTATGCAAATGGTCTTCCCTTTAACCTTGTGCGATCTCCTTACTGGGCAAAGATGATAAAAGTAATGAATGAAGCCCCAAAAGAGTTCAAGAGCCCTGGACATGAGAAGGTACAGACCACAATGTTGAGTGTTGAAAAGTTAAATTTGGAAGCTAAATTAAGCCCCATTCGTAATTCATGACGCATTTCAGGGGTGACCATCATTTCTGATGGATGGAAAGAACAAAGAAATAGGCCTTTGATCAATTTGATTGCTTAGAGCCCACATGGGGCAATGTTTTTGAAGGTTGTGGATTATGAGCGGCAGATGAAAGATTCTCAATTCATCGTTGACATCTTGATTGAAGCAATTGAATTGGTGGGGTCTGAAAATGTTGTCCACGTAATAACTAACCATGCAACAGTGCGTAGAGCAGCAGGCCTAATTATTGAAAGCCAATATCAGCACATCTTTTGGACCCCTTGTGTTGTACATTCATTGAACCTCATGTTGAACAAGATGGGGAAGCAAATTGAGTGGATTCGAGTTATTTTTTAAGAGGCAAAAGAAATTCAAGCCTTTACCAAAACCACCACATGTCCCAAAGTAGCTACAGGGAATTTGCTAAGTTGGAGCCCCTTAAGGTGACCTATACCTTAAAGTTTATTTCATAAATTCTAATTTCTGACTCTAAGTTCAAATATCTAAATTGGATTCTCAAATGTCATAATTCGTGAATCATAATAGTTATTCAAACAAATTATGAATTTTAATTTGTTGAAATTTGAAACATTGGCAATTTGGCACCTGTAGGTTGTCGAGACTCTATTTGTTTCTCACATCATTGTCTTAACAAGGCTTATGCAGGTAAAAGATGCATTACAATCAATGGAATGCAGTTCTCTTTGGAATCAATGGAGGCAACCCCAATCTGATAAAGCACAAGCACTGAAACGGTTGGTTGTTGATGATGAATGGTGGGATAGGGTGGAGTACTTCTTGGCATTTACTAAGCCAATTGTAGATTTGCTCTATATGTTTGACATAGATATGCCTAATTTGGGAGAGGTGTATGAAGACATTGATTCCATCATAGAGAAGATAAAGTTGGTTATAAGTGCCAAGGAAAATGACCTAGAAGAATTGTTTTACAGAGAAGTAAAAGATATATTGACCAGAAGTTGGAACAAGATGACCACCACATTGCACCTTTTAGCCTATGCAATGAATCCAAAATATTATGTTGCAGAGCTTCTAAGTGATCCAGAAAGAACCGCACCAAACAAAGACGCAGAAGTCGCAAAAAAATTTAAAAATGCTTTTAGAAAGCTTTTTGTAGATCCCAAAATTGGGCTTCGAATTCGTGCACAGTTTTCTCATTTTGTGGGATCAGAGGGTTGGGGTTGTGATATTGATTGTATACGGGAGAAGACCAGATTAAGTCCAATTGATTGGTGGAACTTCTATGGTGGGGCACTTCCACATATCCAAAAATTGGCCATCATGATCTTGTCACAGGTTGCTAGTTCCTCTTCAGTGGAAAGGAACTAGAGTACATACGGCTTCATCCATTCAATGAAGCGAAACAGATTGGGCTCTAAGAAGGTTGAGGAACTAGTGTATGTTCATTCAAACTTTCGCCTTTTGTCACACGAGAGATGAATACAAATTTGGGCCCCACCAAATTATGGGACATGGAGCTAGAGTTCCCTGACTTGGATATGACATTGAATGCCATGTCTCATATGACTTTGTTTGATGCGGAATCACCAATAGGTGGATCTTCAAGTGGACATGGCAGCAATGTTTCTAATCCCACTTCTGGAGAGGATGTGGAACTCTTTAGTGGCATGAATGAAAACATATTTGATGATATGTACATGTAATTTTTGATGGTGTTTTAACTTTTAAACTTTTGAACAACCATATAAATTATGAATAATGATAGTAGATTGTTAGTCATAGTTCATTTTGTACTGTGTACTATGTAGTATGCATTATTAATTTTGGTAATGATGGTGTAACTTGTCATGTTGATAACTTGATGATTGAAATTTGAAACAAAAACTTGATCATATGTCGAATCATGAATGTTATAATAATCGTTAATGATGATGACAATGTTTATGTTGAAGCCTAAATTGATGATGATGAATCATGATAGATCATAGATGATAGTTGATTATATATTTTTAGTCTTTAGATCTAATCTAGATTCTAAAATATGAATGGTAATATGAATTTTTTATTTTATAAATTTATATATATATATGTGTGTGTGTGTGTGTGTGTGTGTGTCTCATTTCCTGCTGTATCGTGTCCAGATTTTTTGAAAATTTTCCGTATGTGTTTTAAACCCCGTATACGTATCAGTTTCAATGCAACTTAGCTTTTCACTAGCAATTGCATTTGTCATCCATAATTGTTCATTTGGCTAAAAAGATCCTTATAAAAGCACTATTGGCATTGAAAGGTTTTTTCATTATTCCATTGAGGGTATCTTGTTGCAATATCGGTAATTGTCATAAGATAATAACTTTGCATCTCATCTTTCTAACCTTCTATTGATTGAGGCATATTCGTTATTGTTGGCATTACATATTTCTGTGCAATACCACATTTATCATTCTTGTACATATCCTCAATTTATTTGCTCATCATTTATTTACATACCTTATTTGAGCATTTCTCTTGGAGTACAAGTTACTTTTTACAAGTTGCAATTATCTGCTCATACTTTGAATATTGTGCTATCTTTCTTGTACTAACACCTCTTGTAGCATTGTTATTGTGACTAGAGATATCTATTTGGAAGTTTCTCAATTTTCATTCACCATTATTAAGGCACTAGTCTACTATTTCTATCTTATGATTTTCCGTATCAAGCTTAATTGAAACTATCTTAACATTGCTCATATCATTAATACTTGTCTTAATTAATAACCAAGTTACATTAATAACAAATCGCCCTACCTCAAAATCTCCTAGAACTTGTTGTTTCCCAACAACTTTCCCTTCATCAATTACCCTTTCACATTTCAAGGACTACCCCCCTTGAGTTAGCTAGGAGAGTCTAAACAAAGTGAGTAGGAATCAGAGTGACAGCCCCTACTCTGAGCATTGTTATGGTGCCTAGATACTTTGTGCGACAACAAGCCCTTCTGGCTCAGCGTCAACCCCTCATGTGTTCTGCGCTACCTCCTTCTGGTGTCTCTTTGCCTCTGTTGTGTATCTTGGGCTCCGGAGAAGATACTCCAACCCAACTATCCTTGCCCCTCACTGCACAAGCTCACTATCGATATTCTCCCAGCAGCTACTTTGCTTCAAAAAATCGAACTTTCGAACTCACTCTGTGTGAATTTCCAAATGACCCTCAAGCCTCCTTAAATAATCTCCTCGTTGACATTCAACGCCCTAGATTAGAAGCTAATCAATGGTTAAAATCATTTATGTTTGATCCTCGTCTTCTTCTAAAAGTTACACCAACATTTAGATTAATACCATTAATTATTTTATTTTCCTAAGTTTAGACTTAGGGTCCTATTAAAAATAATTAATTATTTTAATAAAATTATTTCTGGGTGGAATTTCCCAAAACGATTTATGGGTTATTTGGAATACATGTGCCCAAGCATCCCTGCAAAATTTGAAACTTAGAGGACAACTGATGCTACCAGAAATCAACAATCCCGCTCCCTCATCCCCATATATCATCATCATTTCTCCCACCTGAGTCCACATTCTTCCACTAGGTTCACATAGGGTTAGCCTTCCCCCTCCCTTTGCCCACACCTTGGGTCGGGCCTGGAATGATGCCCCGAAGATTGATGCAACTGAAAAGAAAAGTAAAAGTATAATTGTGGAAAATGTACCACAAAATGCATAAGATGGCCAGGACAAACACATTTAGCACTTGGGCAAAAGCCAATATATGAGCTCTACCCATCATCATGGCCATCACCATGGTTCTTATTGGCCCTAGATGAGCCTTCTTTATCATTCTGGGGCCCATGATTGTCACAACCCCTGGTAAGCAATGAATTGCCCTACCTTAAAGAGGGTATCCACTGCTATACCTTACACATCATGCTCTTATCCCTTGAGCCCTGAGTAGCTGATTAAAGAAAAATCATAAAAGCCAAAAAGGCATATAAAGAAGGGTGGAAAAATCAAGGTCGGCGCACCTCATGCACCACGATTGCTCCCTCCTATACATTATATACCCAAGTATGGGCTTCCCTTTTATTAGCTACCCTTGTACAACAACATATGGCCCAGAGCTGCCCCTTTCATTCCTTACTCCATTAATCTCTTAATCACATGTCACCATCTTTTGGAGGATCTACGTTGGACATACTATCCCGTTTAAAAGTAGAAACCACCTAATAGGATACTTGGTTAACCCCATTTGGAGCTTAGAGACATTAGCACATGCCAAAGCCCACTATGGAAGGGCATGCCATTATGAAGTGCCCACCTGTTGTCCATGGTTTGTAAGCTCTTTAACTCGATTTCCTTTAATGACTTGTTGTACTGGAAGGTTAGGGGACGCATTGGATCTTATGCAGGATTGCAAATGGTCTCCATTTTGGGTTTGGTCTCCCTATACAGGATCCTAACCCCCCAGAGGGCTAGATTGGCACATGTAGGTGTGTGTTGAGAGCCGTGTGCCTCCACAGCAGTAGACAGCACTCCATGGATCCCTGGAGATGTTTAGAGATTGCTCAAGATTCACCTATTGGACGAGGAACATGCACCTGGTTCACCATGTCCAGTCGGCCCCACAGTTGTACAATGCACTTGCCAGATGACCAAGCACTGGTATGTTGATGTGGCATCACTTACACCATCATCTGAGCCCTTACAGATGGTCTACAGGCATCTTCAATCTACGTGGAGACCCATTAGGTTACTTGTGTGCCCTCACACCCATTGGGAGCACCACAGGTTTTTTATTTGGAGAACAATGGGCCAACCCCTTGTCCACTACTTTTGGGAGTCTTATTCATCATCATTATGGCACTTATGGACTTCATCAACTTTCCTAGAAGGCCCAGCGACATGTATTATTGATCATTCAACCCCTTGAGAGGCTTATTCTTTTGTTTATGAGCCAATTTGGTGGGCTTGTCACCAAAAGTTATTTGGTTTGCACATTATTTTATTTTAGGGGCTAATGTAGGCCCAAGTAGCTAAATCAAACTCACTAGCAGTGTATAAAAAGAAGTGATGACGATTCATTTTAGCCTCATCACTTGGATTTGGAACTAGTATCCCTTTAGATATTTTTGCTATCCTTCTTGGAGGATGAATTTTTGGAGCATGGAATGAATTTTGATGTTTGGATAATTTTCATATGTCTTGGAGCTTCTTGATGGCAAGTTTCTAGATGGTTCAATATATTCTTATACATGTAAGTATATTTTAAATGCTATTCTTTCTTTCTAATTTTGTCACATACATTGTTGTTGGGATTTCGCTATACTAGGGCTTATTTGTTGTATCTCTTATGCGAAGTTGTGGAAGTTTTGTTTTTGGATAATGCATGCTTCATGTATATGCCATGTATAATGAATGAGTGTTCCTAGGGATGTTTCATTACTGAAATTCATCTTGACAAGCCATTTATCTTGCAAAATGAAGTATAAAGTCTTTGGAGCTACTTTTGTTGTTGCCCTAGTGCCAAGCGAAGTTGTCTTTGAGACCTCTTGGACCTAGAAAATTCAAAGGTCCATAAGTCATAATTCTACCTGACTCAAATGTCCCCAAAGTATTAGGCACTAGTCCACCTAAAGGTGATCACCTTAAATCTATTTTTCTTCTCCCCTGTCCTCTTCTCTAGGTCTAGTCCTCTAGATCACCTAGGACATCAATTATCTCACAATCTAGCCATCCAAATACTTCTATTTTTGGTCCACAACTACGCTAGTGTGTCCTTAAGAAGCCCTCCAAATTTCATGAGATTTTGGCGGTAGGATCTTTAGATATCGCAAGCCCTAGCTCGAAGACCAATTTTTTCCCTTGGTTTCCCTTAGGCTAGAAACCTCACTGGGATCCTTGCATTGTCGTCCATTGAAAATTCATTCCTTGATCCCTTTCCCCTCCCTAATTAAGTCAAGCACATCATTGGTTGCTAAATCCTATCCTCTTGACCTAACCTGAGTCCCACTTGGTCTTGTGTGGTGCCATATGTTATCAAAGTCAACTCTTCAAAAACCACTTGTGAAACCAAGTTCCACAAGGATTTTAAGGTTTAGGAAGCTCCTTTACATTCACATTCCCTAGGCCGAGCCCTCAAATCCCTATTCCTCTATCCTAGAGAACCTTGCATTGCTTAAAAGGCAAGCAAGTCCCACTCTTGAGTCTCTCTTAGGAAAGGGTCATCGAGATCACTTCACATCCATCTTAGTTGATCTATCTTTCATAAGTAATTCTCTATATATTTGGTCTCCTCCCATCGATGAGAGTCGACGTAAAGAGTAGGAAGCTTTAGTTGTGGTGACAGTTGACTTTAGATTCATTGTTGTTCTTGACCTAGCAAGTGCTCCTCCAAGATCCCTGCTAGTTTGAGCAATAACATTTTGGCGTCCTTGTCGGTAACACGAAATGTGTGTTTTGTTCCCTACACGACATATTGACATAACATTATTGGCGACTTCATTGGAAGAACGAAGCCCTCGTTCTTCATTGAACTTTAAGGTCGATGCTTGTAGGGTGAAAGCAAGCATTTTTCTAGGCATCTTTAAATTCACCCTGGCAACTCCTACATTTTTTCCATGTATATCTCAAATAAGTTGTCTTTCTTTGATAAATTTCCCACTTTGGACATTGTTAACATCCCTGGGCATCCTAATCATGTCACGGGAAGGATGGTATATGGGGTGCCTGCGTTTGATGGTGATCCACTCTCTGCAATTGACCAAATAGAAAGGTTTCATGAACATGCTTCAAGAGAGGACATTGTTCACCAAGATGTCCTTATGTTATTGTTCATGAGATCTCTCGGTGGTCGTATCTCATGGTTGCATGATCATGAATCTAGGAGCATCTCATCTATTGAAGAGTTCACTGATGGCTTTCTTCGACATTTTCAAGTACACCCTGCACTAAGCATCCAAGAGGAAGCCTTCATCAAGCATCCTCAAGACATTGATAATCTAAGTAATGAGCAGGAAGACGAGTCCTCCCTGGGTCCATATGATGAAAAGAATGATTTTGAGGACACATGTGTTGGGAAGAATGAATCTAGGGAAAGTGAAGTTGAGACTAACCTTACCTTTCTCAAAGATAGTACTCCCAATGATTCTCCTTTTGACAACCTTGAAGAAGGTCATCCCATTATACGGAAAATTTTAGGGTTTAATATTCGCAAGTGGGCTAATTTTCCATGTTTTTTCCAAAAAAAAGATTCGTTAGTTTCTATTTTTTCTAAAAATGATTCGCCAAATTTTATAGTATAAAATTATTTCACCTTAAAAATCGCCAAAATTTTATATGGACATTGTATACAATTATTAGAAATTTGAATATTTTTACAAAAAGATTGTCAAACATTTTATAGATTGACGTTGATGGACTACAAGATTCGCCAAGGTTTCTAAACTTCAAGAAAAATTTCCATCCTTAAAATTTTCACCCCTTAGAAGATGACATTTGAGATTATTTCCACATTGAAAAAGAGAAATGGGAAGTTGTTGGCCCATAATTTGACTACGCTCCCATTTATGACACCAACAAGGAGGATGAGGTTGAGAGTGGTCCTCCCTTTCTCCCGAGCATTATTTATGAGGATATATCCATCGATACCCTTGGGAAGGAGAATTATCATTTTCCCTTGCATGAAAAGGAGCAATTGGAGATGATTGATTCTCCTTTTGGGGAAGACACTATCTTTGATACCAACAATGATAGGATTGGTAAGGCCCTTGCTGATTCCTACCTTCCTTATGATTCCAGGAGTATATTCAAATCACTTGAGCCTCTAGAGTTGGATTTTCCAGAAAAGGTTCCCGTTCAGACTTCACCTTCCCCTTTGCCCTTTTCTATTGTTCATCATCTTGACTCTTCATCAAGTGATTCCCTCAGCCCTTGTCATATGATCTCAAGTGACAGTGCGCCCTTCCCCCTTCCGAGTATAGTGTCAAGGAAGAGACCATCATTGATTATACTTTACCTCCTTGGACACACCCTCAAGGTTTTGATCACTCCATGACCTCCCCTCTCCAATGTAACCATCACCTTGAGCAACCTATTTATTGCACCCCTTCCTTCTCTCACCCTTCATTTCCATCTCATCACAACCTTGTGGCATCTACAAAGCATGATATTATAAACAATAATTGTGATAGGGAGTTGTTGAGAGTGATCTCTCATTCCACCATTGCATGCTTAGAGGGAAAGTCATGAACTTCTAGATTGGCTTATTCTCATTCTCCTAGGACTTCCTTTTACCTTGAATAAATATCATATTTTCCCACCTCCCACCCGCTTCATCCTCCATACAAATGTATCTGCATCCACTTCGAGATTTTCTACATGAGTAGTCATACTGGCAGGCATATGCATATTGATATGATGATATGTTGGTTGCAATGGCTTTATGATTACACTTAGCATTAGCATTATTATATGCATCTTTGGGTAGGATGCATTGCATGCTGAATTTTGCATTACAACTAATGACATATGATATTTCTCGTGATAGATTAGTTGCATTTAGATTTAAAAACTGCATTTGAAAGTTTACTTCTATGAGTCAATTTTATGGGTCTAATCCAAGCATGTGCGATCATGAGACATCACGAAAGCATGTTGCCTCGTGTTTTTCATCTATTATACGTGCAGATAACAGGTCTACGGTAACCAAGAGATTGTTGGAGTTCTCGTGACCTCCCATTCCAGTAGCTTCGTCCACTTTTCGAGAGATCACGTCCTAGTTGGAGCCAGATGTTACTGACCATTCTATGGGTGATATCCCTAGGAGAAAAAATTTCTCCAAGATGGTCCTCAGCTGGCAGCCCCTTGCAACCACCAACTGGCTCGTTGTGCCATTTCTCCGCCACCTGAGCCAGCCATGTGGTCCCTCACCCATCTGTTATGATCGTATGTTTGAAGATGGGCCTCCCGAACCTAAAGGTATGCCTTGTCATTTAGTAATTGAGTATTGTAGTTTGCTTATCATGGATAATTCTGGGCATGGATTAATGGGGGGATTCAGAGGAAAGAATGGGCTAGGTCTATGCTCTTGTCCCCTAGACCTCTTTTGGATGTTAACATTGGACCCTAGTCTCATGGCATCTCTTTTACTAACCTTTGGGTTTTAGGAAACCCTAATTTGGTCATGTGGTCCCACTCCCTCATCTGCATATATCACTTCCCTTCCACTCATTATAACCCCGTTCATCATTTCCCCACCTGGGTCCACATTCCTCCACTAGGTCCACATAGGGTTAGCCTTCCCCCTCCCTTTGCCCATAACCTTCGGTCAGGCCTGGAATGATGCCCCGGAGGTTGATGCAATTGAAAAGAAAAGTAAAAGCATAATTGACCACATTCAACAGGAAGATGTACCACAAAATGCAAAAGACAGTTGGGACAAACACATTTAGCATGTGGGCAAAAGCGAATATATGAGCTCTACCCCATCACCATGGCCATCGCCCTGGTTCCTATAGGCCATAGATGAGCCTCCTTTATCATTCAAGGACCCATGATTGTCCCAACCCCTAGTAAGAAATGAACTTCCCTACCTTAAAGGGGGTATCCACTGTTATACCTTACACAACGTGCTCTTATCCCTTGTGCCACAAGCAGTTAACTGAAGAAAAACCATAAAAGACAAAAAGGCAAATAAAGAAAGGTGGAAAAATCAAGGTCGGGGCACCTCATGCACCACAATTGCTCCCTCCTATACATTATATACCCAAGTATGGGCTTCCCTTTTATTACCTACCCTTGTACCATAACATTTGGCCCAAGGTTGCCCCTTTCATTCCTTACTACATTCATCTCTTTATAACATGCCACCACCCTTTAAAAGATGTACCTTGGACATACTATCCCCTTTAAAAGTAGAAACACCTAATAGGATACTTGGTTAACCCCATTTGGAGCTTAGAGACATTAGCACATGCTAAAGCCCACTATGGAAGGGCATACCATTATGAAGTTCCCACTTGTTGTCCATGGTTTGTAATCTCTTTAACTCGATTTCTTTAAATGACTTGTTGTGATGGAAGACTAAGAGACACATTGGATCTTATGCAGGATTGCAAATGGTCTCCATTTTGGGTTTGGTCTCCCTACATGGGGTCCTAACCCCCCAAAGGCCTATATTGGCACATGTAGGGTGTGTGTTGAGAGTAATGGGCCTCCACAACAATAGACAAGACCCCATGGATCCCTAGAGATGTTCAGAGATTGCTCGAGATTCACCTATTGGACGAGGAAGATGCACTTGGTGCACCATGCCCAGTTGACCCCACAATTGTACCATGCACTTAGCAAATGACCCAAGACTTATATGTTGATGTGGCATCACATACACCATCATTTGAGCCCTTACAGATGGTCTACAAGCATCTTCGATCTACTTGGGGACCCATGAGGTTACTTGTGTGCCCTCACATCCATTGGGAGCACCACAGGTTTATTATTTGGAGAACAATGGGCCAACCCCTTGTCCACTACTTTTGGGAGTCTTATTCATCATTGTGGCACTTATGGACTTCACCAAGCATCCTAGAAGGCCCAGCGACATGTATTATTGATCATTCGACCTCTTGAGAGGCCTATTCTTTTGTTTACGAGCTAGTTTGGTAGGCTTATCACTAAAAGTTAGTTGTTTTGCACATTATTTTTTTTTAGGGGCTAATGTAAGCCCAAGTACCTAAATCAAACTCATTAGAAGTGAATAAATATAAGTCATCAGGATTCATTTTGAATATCATCACTTGGATTTGGAACTAGTATCTCTTTAGATTTTTCGCTATCCTTCTTGGAGGAAGAATTTTTGGAGCATGGAATGAATTTTCATGTTTGGATAATTTTCATGTCTTAGAGCTTCTTGATGGCAAGTTTTTGGATGATTTGATATATTCTTATACATGTAGGTACATTTTAAATGCTATTCCTTCTTTCTAATTTTGTCACATATATTGTTGCTGGGATTTCACTAGACTAGGGCTTATTTGTTGCATCTCTCATGCAAAGTTGTGTAAGTTTTGTTTCTGGATAATGAATGCTTCATGTATGTGCCATGTATAATGAATGAGTGTTCTTAGGGATGTTTCATTACTGAAATTCATCTTGACAAGCCATTTATCTTGCAAAAAGAAGTATGAAGTCTTTGGAGTTGCTTTTGTTGTTGCCCAAGTGCTAAGCGAAGCTGTCTTTGAGGCCTCCTTGACCTAGAAAATTCAAATGTCCATAGGCATAATTCTACCTGACTCCAATCTCCCGAAAAGATTAGGCACTGGTCCACCCAAAGGTGATCACCTTAAACCTATTTTCTCCCCTTTCCTCTTCTCTAGGTCTAGTCCTCTAGGTCATCTAGGAAATCAATTATCTCACAATCTAGCCATCCAAATACTTCTATTTTTGGTCCACAACTGCATTGGTCTGTCGTCAAGAAGCCCTCCAAATTTCATGAAATTCCAACGGTGGGATCTTGAGATATGGCAAGCCCTAGATTGAAGACCAATTCATGCCCTTGGTTTCCCTTGGGATAGAAACCTTAGTGAGATCCTTGCATTGCCTTCCATTGAAAATTCATTTCTTGATCCCTTTTCCCTCCCTAATTAGGTCAAGCGTATCATTGGTTGCTAAATCCTATCCTCTTGACCTAACCTGGGTCCACTTGGTCCCATGTGGTCCCATGTCTTATCAAAGTCAACTCTTCAAAAACCACTTGGGAAACCAAGTTCCACAAGGATTTAGGGTTTAGGAAGCTCCTTTATAAGTCACATTCCCTGAGCTGAGCCCTCGAATCCCTATTCCCCTATCCTAGAGAACCTTGTACCTTGCTTAAAAGGAAAGCAAGTCTCATTCAAGTCTCTCCTAGGAAAGGGTCATCGAGATCACTTCACATCCATCTTAGTTGATCTATCCTTCATAAGTGATTCTCTATATATCACGTATCTTCCCATCGGTGAAAGTCCGTAAAGAGTAGGAAGTTTTAGCTGTGGTGACAGTGGGCTTTAGCTTCATTGTTGCTCTTGACCTAGCAAATGCCCCTCTAAGATCCCTGCTAGTTTGAGCGGTAACAGGCCTAATCACCAAGCTGCTGGAGAAGTCAAATTAGCAAACGCTGTATGTAGGGTGAATCTATCAGATCTGTTTATCATTGGAGGACCAAAGTTACAGGAAGGCTACATCCTTGGATGTTGAAGTCATCTTTACTGCCAGGTCATCGTTATTTCCAGATTTCAGTAATAAAGTGTTTTATGTAACTTCTATGTTCCAGCTTAATAAAAATTGTCTTGGCCTTTATTGGGTAATCCTGCTGAGCGTAATTGTGGTTTTGTAATTTTGTTTGATAAGAGTTCTCTTGGAAGGCCTTGAAGCATTAATAGCCTGCAATGTGTGTGTAAAAATGCTTAGGAAAATAATTTAGAAATTTTGCAGGACAAATAAAGCCTCTTCTCTAATAGGAGACACTACACAATATTTAGACAAGAAAAGTAAACTTTGTATTACAACATAATGAAGATACAAGTGCATAGTGTCAATTCATCAACATTTATACATGCCCTATCCATTTATCCCAAACAGGGACATGACAATTGCATCGAAACCCTAGCTAGAACATCCACCATCAACAGCAAATCTTAACCAGCAACCATGGCCTATCAAGGCATCACACCAAGCTACTCCTAGCCACTCCAAAGGCTCAACAACAAGCTAGCATCAACACCAACAACTCCACCCCTGATCTGCCGCAATTTATATAATATTATAATTCTTTCTGTACTGCTGTATTTTGGTGCGATTGACAAAAATTAATTTAAATCTCCTTCCATTTGTCTGTTGTTTCTTTGCCCTTATTTTGCATCTTCTCGACTATGATTCAGAACAGTCCTGGTATCATTCACTAATGTATGATTCCTATTTCCAGTAGGTCTTCTTTGCTACTACAAATTCTCCCCACAAAGATGGTGCCTATAACGAAATTTTGCCTTTCAGAATATTCCATCCTAACATTCTTCTTTCTTCACCATTGACCAGAAATTTTTCATTTTGTAAAAGCCGGTGTCCCTTTACCCTTCATCATCCATCTCCATCGATGTCCTCTCAGTTGAAATATCTCTGGTATTTGATTTTCTTTAATATAGACATACAATTATGAATCATGATTGTGTATTTTTTCCTTTTTCAATCTGTTATCCCAATGACAAACCATTACTTATAACAAAGATACATCTATTCAGAACAATTATGTAGAACTTGAAGTCACAGAGAGATTTATACCTCAAGGCTTCAATAAGCTGTAAGGCATCTTCTGTAGAAAGTTTATAACCACCTTCACGACTCACAGCCTTATGATAGATAAGGAAAAGAACATCCAGTGATCCTGCTAACTTATCTCTGCAAGCTGTCAATTTAGACAAGTACAGAATTCTTAGCCAAAATAGAAATGTTAGCACTATGGTAGATTTTCAGTTAAAAATAGTTAACCAAATCCTGGACATGATTATGATGTTCTGTCTACTGGCCAAACTGCTTGTTAACAAGAGTCGTTCAGTAATAAATGGAACAGTTCAGACATCTCAATAAATGTCAACCGAAAAATTCCAGTGCCAAAATAGGCCATTTGAGAAAAGGTCTAATGCAATAAATACTAAAAAAGAGCACAATAAACAGACAACAAAAACAAACAGAATTGGCACTAATACTGGATTCACCATCCCGTGGTAGATAAGGAAAAGAGAATCCACTGATCCTGCTATCTTATCTCTGCAAACTATATTACAATTTACATGAAGAGAGCATGCTTATACAGATTAGAAATATTAGGACTATAGTTTCATAAGAACTAATTCAATCCTGGACCTGATTATGATGTTATGTTTACTGCGGCACTGCCCAAACAGCTTGTCAACAAGAGTTGTTTAGCTATGGATGGACCAGAGTGTCAACAGTCTATACATCTCAATAAATGACAACTGAAAAAATCCGACTGCCAAAATAGGTCATTTCAAAAAAAGTCCAGAACACAATTGATGCTAAAACAAAGCACAATAAAAGAGCACGAAATAAACAATCTTCACTCTAACACTGGATTCACATTCACATGCTTTGTTTATTGGTACAGGACTCGAGAAATTCTCTTCTACTTTATGAAGTCTTTAAGACATATTACAATGATAGAAGACTACATTGACAGGTTAGAGTATGTCACACATGAAAGAAATAGCCAATTCATTGCAACATAGGTAACCCATGATTCGAGAAAGTTGGAAAATCAGGACAAATATAGATTTTTCTTACTTGATAATTACTTGTGAAGTTAGTTGTTCTTCTTATTTATTATTGTAGTTCTCTTTCATCAAGCAATTACCAACCAAATAAATACAAGAGACAAAGACACCAAATGTAGGCTCCACGCCAGAGAAAAAACCCCACTTCTTGAGGAAAACCCAAACAATCTCCTTATAGAATTTAGATCAAACTGAGACAACTCAAGACCCAATAACCAAACCTGCTAGCTACAAGTCAATTTTCCAAAGGAAGTGCTTTCAAGTCAACAAAAGGATGCCACCACCTTACTGCATAGATCAGACCTCTTGAGATACCACTGCAATTCTGGATCACTGCAACCATACTGTGATTACTATACCTCTGCAACTTTCGGACCTTCTGCAATATCAATGTCACTGTACCTGCAAACTTTGTGGACCTCTGTTTCTTACTGTAATTTTTGCATCCCTGAGATACTCCTGCAACTTTGGATCACTGCGATGACTAGCTCTTAAAACTCTGCAACTTCAGTTTACTGTGCATACACTGTTTTTGGACTTCCGTAATACTCTTATCCCTTTTGATCCGGGCAGAGTTATTATGATTCAGTTAGGAGCATACTTTGGTTAAGGAGCAGAGTTTGTGTATTTGCCCTTGTCTTCTGTATTGTATTATTGTCCTGTTCTCCCTTTCTGAGAGCTTCAGATGCCTTGAAACTGATCCGAGTTACTTCTTATATATACCCTTTTTCCAGCTAGTTTATGAGGCCGACTTGAACAGGATCATTAGGCCGACTTGTAGGGTGAACATAGCCAACATGTTGTACTTCGATAGGCCGATATGTTGAGCATCCATAGGTCTTCCTTTGATTGACTTGTAGCTAGAGGTTCACTATAATTTCCTTTTGACTCATAACAAAATCCTAGAGGCATGCAATGGACGCGTTGACCTATTTGACCAATGACTCAAGCATAAGCCCATGCTTTATAAACAAATAAATAATTT
Organism: Pinus taeda; assembly: GCA_000404065.3. NCBI lineage: Eukaryota > Viridiplantae > Streptophyta > Pinopsida > Pinales > Pinaceae > Pinus > Pinus taeda. The sequence continues at coordinate 193,595 of APFE031563906.1, forward strand.
TCTTTCTTTTTTAATATCCCTAAGGAAAATTTACAGCAATAAACAAAGCATACAAAGTAAAAACACACACAAGATTTTCAGACATATTAAACACTAGTAAATGCACCAAAAACTGCGCGGTACTGAGCCATTTTATCAATGTTGCGAATATTGCCATCGGGATAAATCGGCAAGGGCCCAGAAAACCAAAAAAACGTAAAAATCGGCAAAACATCGGCAAAATCAAGATACCATCAAAATATCGGTAAAAATCGGAAAACATCGTCTGGGCCAAAAAATCATGATTTCAAGATAAAATCGGGACGTTATCGAGATGTTCGCAACACTGAATTTTAATATAAAACGATGGGGTACAATAGAAGCTTGGAATGTGTGCACCTGGGCTTGCCCTTGGCAAGCTAACAAGGCCCAAGTGATGAAATCAGCTGCTCCACTGCTAGGAAGTGATCCCCACAAATGCTCTGTGCTGATCCCTCAAAAACTGCAGTGCTGGCTGTAGGAAATGGCTCATTTGGACCTCCTCCATTGCTCAGAAAAATCCGGGAAATTAACCCCAGTCTCCCCACAAATAACCCACCAAAACCCAGAAAGGGTTTGGCCATATGCAGACCTCTGAAATTCGCCCCAATTTCTACTTTCCTTTCCAACTGCTGGGCAAATCAACTCCCCAGGAAATGTCACTGTTTGTGGGCTCCAAAACGGCTGCTAAGACCAGCAAAATTCCCTCCAAGGATCCCTCTCAAGCATCAGCTCGCACCAGCCACCGAAATGGCTTCCTCCTAACTCCCATTTGTGGCACGAATTTAACTCTGCGCAGGCCTATGCAATCCCTGTTGATCACACTTTGTGCCCAGCAAATCCCCATGAATTTGTGCTCTCCTACCACCCCAATCCTTCAGCAAATTGTGGTCCCAATCAACCCTGGAAAGCTCAATGAATCTCAAGCTCCAAAGACAGCTCCTCTAAGGGGAGCATATTTCCCTTCCTGCACCAAACTGCTGAAGAAACTCTACAAAATGCTTATCAAACTCTTGGACAGCTCCCAAAACGTAGTGTAGATCACCTCCTTGGCCTGGCACTTGAAGTCCACCGAAGGTAGAGTGAGATTCTCACTTGAAAATCTCATGTGATCACCAGCACATGCAAACTTGGCTCTTAACTCAAGCGTGCTAGTAGAAGGTGAATGTCAAATGATCAAAGATGAGCAAATGATGAGTGCTCCTATTTTAGTCGTTGGGCCTCCAATTTCCCCATGTGGGTCCCATCCATCAATTTCCCTCTATCTCTTCCCTTCAAGAAAGCATACTAGCCAAGGGGAGTGTATTCCTCTTTGGGGTGGCCCCCAACATCCACTATCAAATCGATTTTCACCTTCTTCCTATGTTGGGGCCTTCTTTCACCTCAAAATTGCAAGTGGGGCCCCTCAACCCACTTTCCCTAAGTTGCTATCCAAAAATTAACAATAATGGTCAAAATTGATATTTCACTTAGCAACCTTGCTCAATGGCAATATCACAGTCCTCCCCACCAAGATGTTGCTTGTCCCCAAACAACTGCAAAGTTGGATGCTATAATATCTGCTCACCTTCCCAGGTAACCCGTAGCATCCTCTTCTAGGCTCCTCCATTTGATCAAGAATTCCTTGATGACTCCACTCCTAAATCTCCTCTCCCTACTCTCCAAAAATAGCCTCAGGCTCCAAAACTAGATGTCCATCATCGTCCAGCGGGGGCAACTCCATGATGGCTATCACATGTTGTCCTAGTACCTTCTTCAGGCACGAAACATGGAAGATGTTATGCACCTTGCTCCTAGGCAGAAGCTCTAACTCGTATGCCACTGAAGCAACAAAATTGTAGCTTGATGACTTCAAATATAAAATATAGAAATGTATTTGTAAATAATATTTTATTCATAAGATGAATATATAAGGATTGTTGAATGTTACAATGAGGGCCTGCTTATATACTTAGGCAGGTGCCCTTTCATGAATGGTCATATCCATTAAGACATGCCTCTTCACTAACTAATCATTATTTAACAATAATTATAATTATTATTTTTTCACTCATATTTATTTTATTTTTATATAAATTGTATCCATAACATTGTATCTCTCTTCAAGAAGCTTTGCGCTCAAAGCTTAATCGCTGATAATTTCTTCCTTGCCCATGTCTTTCCCAGCATGTGGAAGTCATCAGTATTATTGTCTTGGAATTAGATTTTATCCATTTCCCTTCGGATAAATATATATTACTATTCTTTCTAATTTGATTTTATTTATTATTTATAAATTAATTAATTAAATTTTAACAAAAGTAACTTTATAAAATTATATATAAAGTAACTTTACAAGTTTATAAAGTAACTTTAATAACTTTTATAAACAAACTTTATTTTTAAAATTCTTCCTTTTAATTATATTTATGACTAATAGTCACAGTAAGGATTCGCAAGGTTGTGTCCCTAGTGCAATGTTGCAGGAAACATCCCCACCCCCCCCCCCCCCCCGGAATCTAATGCCCGAAGCGCGTCCCATACGGATTCATCCAGGAAGCGTCCCCGGAAGCGCGATTCCAAAATTCTGAAACGCGGTTCTGACTGTTTTGGACACTTCATGGAAATTCCAAAAGCGTCCCTCCGAAGCGCGCTTCGTACGGCACTTTGAAGGGTAAATCGTACGGTTCCGTACATGCTTTCGAAAAAAGCGCCACACTGTTTAGAAAATCAATTTTTTTTTATTTTTTAATTTTTAATTTTAGGTGAGTTTGCATATTGGGGGTGGGTCCACCTTGGGTTAGGGTGAGGAATGAAGGGAATAAAGCCCCCATTCATTCCTCATTTGCTCACTTTGAGTTTATGAGAGTTGGAGAAGAGAAGAGAGAAGAGGAGAAAAGAAAAGAGGAGAGAAGAGGAGAAGAGAGGAGAGCTTGGAGGAGTGAAGGAAGAGGAGCTAGGAGAAGGAGGAGGAGCTTGGAGCAAGATCTTAAAGGACTTCCATCTACATGAGCTAAAGAGGTAAGTTCAAACCCCAAACTCCCCTATTTTTTTTTACATTTTTTTGTATTTTTCTCCTCCCTCTCCTACTCTTTCCCATTGTTTCTACTTGCTCCTTTACTTGCAGGTTGTCCACCACCTATATCCATATTCCAAGATTGTGTTCTTTTGGCTTCTATGTATCATTCCACTCTTGGTTTTAATGATGGCAAGGGGGAGTAGGAATAGAAGGGAAGAAGCACAAGAGGACAATGGTCCCAATATGAGTGACCCAATGTATGATGAGGAGGAAGGGTTTGAAGAGGAAGGGGATGATGTTGAACCTGAAGGGGAAACTAAAACATTAGAGGGGAAAGCTGCATTAACACCCTTGTGGAACTATGTGACCAAACTTGATGGGGGAAAGGGTGGTGGAAGCTACAAATTTGTGTGCCCTCATGGTTGTCATGGAAGAAAACCATGTAGTGGTTCATATACCCATGTGAGGAGGCATCTTTGTGAGGTGCTAGACAGTGATGATAAAAAGGGTCCTGTGGGGATGCAAATTTGCCCAAACATTTCATCTGAACAAAGAAGAAAATACATCCAAATAGAGGAGGTTGAACAACAAAAACACAAGAAACAAAAAACTCATTTTGAATCAAGTGCAACCTCTAAATTTGGTAGCTCATCTCCTCATGGTACTTTTGCAAGCTCTGGAGGTAGAAGAACAATAGGGGATTTCCTTGATGTTGCTGGAAGGGATGATGTGGATGGAAAGATAGTTTGTTTTCTTTGTGCTTGGAGTGCACCATTCAATGTGCTTCGCTCTCCCTATTGGCATGAAATGGTAAAGGCCATCAATGAAGCCCCAAAAGGATACAAGGCCCCCAACTATGAGAAAGCTAGAACAGTGTTATTAGAAAGGGAAAAAACTAAGGTTCAGAGAGCTTTGACACGTTTTACAAATGAGTGGGTAGATTTTGGGGTATCCATTGTATCAGATGGGTGGACAAATATTAGAAACCAACATTTGATAAATGTTCTTGGTGTTTCTTCTAGTGGTGGAGTATTTATTACATGTCATGACTCCTCCTCCATCAGTGCATCTGCACAAAACATTGCAGATCTCCTATTGCAATCAATCAAAGATGTTGATCTGAATAATGTGGTTCAAGTAATCACAGATAATGCAGCAAATTGTAAGGTAGCAGGAAAAATTATTGAGCGTACTCATCCACACATCTTTTGGTCTGGGAGCCTGGTTCACAAATTGAACCTTTTGATGCATGATATTGTGAAGCACAAAGAATGTGGGTGGATTATTGAGCTTTACAGGAGAGGGAAGCAACTCATTAAATTCATCATAGGGCATACAAGGGTAAACTACTTCTATGGCATTTACTCCAAGTTGCAGTCGCTTAAACTTGCAAAGACAAGATTTGCCAGTTCTTACCTTACCTTTAGGTGGCTAGGGAAGGTGAGACAAGCTTTAACTAATTTGGTGTGTGCTGAATCATGGGATGAAATTAACACTGACAGAGATGGTGCTAATGCAGTCAAGGACACTGTTCTTGACATTTACTTTTGGTCACAGGTTAAATATGTTTTGCAATTCACCAAACAAATTTATTACATGATCAAGTTTGGAGATTCAAATCGACTAGTAATTGGGGAGGTGTATGAGCAAATGGATAGCATGTTGGGGCAGATTAAAGACATTGTTGAGCCTAGAGATATCAACTTGTACAATTATATTCGTGCAGAGGTGGAAAATCGATGGGAAATGCTAAATGTTCCATTGCATGCATTAGCATATGTTTTGACACCTAAATACTATCATCCATCATGGCTTTCAACACCAGCACCTGGGGGGGAAGCAGGAGAAAACCACACCAAGATCAAGAGGTTTACAAAAAATATATGGCTGCATTGTGTAAATTAATCCCTGATAAGGAGGAGGCTGCATTGGTACAGAGACAGTTAAGCAACTATATGCTTAACACTGGTCCATTTGGGAGCATGGATGCAATTAGATATCGAGAGACTTTTTCTTCTCTTGAGTGGTGGAACATGCATGGAGGGGTTACTCCACTTCCACAGACTTTGGCATTGCAGGTGCATTCACAAGTGGTAAACACTTCTTCTGCAGAGAGGTGTTGGAGCTCTTATTCTTTCATCCACAGTGTTAAAAAGAACAGGTTGAGTTTAGACCGGGCAAAGAGTTTGGTTCATGTTCATTACAACTTGCGATTGTTGTCCCATTACTGTGAACATGCAAAGTCTAATAAAGACCTGTTGATTTGGGACAAGAATCCAGAGGAGCCCAATTTGGAGGATGGAGTGTTGCGATTAGAGAAATTAGAGGATGCTCTTATCCATGTATGTCCATTGTGGTATGAATTTTCCTTATAAAGCATTTCTCTAATTCTGCGTCGATGTATTGGAGCACGGTGGTGGAAGAGAAAAAGGAGGTCCTTTGGCTGCTGTTGAAAAGCTTGTAGAGGTAGAAGTAGTCAGGAAATCGCAGGACGATATAATTGCAATGATAATACAACTTCAACACATCTGTCATGATCATATCATACACTGGAACACAACTGTCACTAGGGCAATGTTGCACAAAGTGGGGACGAAACGGGGATGTTTTTTGGAAGCGGGGACGCGGAAGCATCATTTTCCAAAAATCTAGGAAGCGAAGTGTTTGCTATATATATATATATATACTGTTGTTGGTGTTGAACCATGGAAGCTAGGAACCAAGGGACCAGATGGGGGTGGGGGTGGCATATCAACACGATCATCATCATCCTAGAATAACTCAAAAAATCCATGCAAAAAAAAAAACACTAGTTAGCAAAAAAATTAAAAACATGAATTAGAGAAATGCTTTATAAGGAAAATTCATACCACAATGGAAATACATGGATAAGAGCATCCTCTAATTGCTCTAATCGCAACACTCCATCCTCCAAATTGGGCTCCTCTGGATTCTTGTCCCAAATCAACAGGTCTTTATTAGACTTTGCATCTTCACAGTAATGGGACAACAATCGCAAGTTGTAATGAACATAAACCAAGCTCTTTGCCCGGTCTAAACTCAACCTGTTCCTTTTAACACTGTGGATGAAAGAATAAGAGCTCCAACACCTCTCTGCAGAAGAAGTGTTTACCACTTGTGAATGCACCCATCTGTTGCCAAAATCAAAAGCTCAATGTGAGACATGATTTCAAGAATTGTGGTGTCTAGTTCCGATGTCACCCATTCTTTATAGTCTGAATCACCTATAATAAGAGCAGTGACACAATTAGTACCGTCAGAAACACCCTGTTTCAAAAACTCGTCATCCATTCTCAAGTACCCCGCTTTCACGGCCTGCTCAAAATTCTTCTGGTCTAGAAGACTATTTTTATTAATAATGTACCCAATGTCATAGTCTTCATCATCTGTTGTTTGTAATTTATCTTTCGTTGTATGGTTTGGTGTGATTTGATATTCTCATGCTGTTGACCTTGCTCAGAATGATGGTGCAAGAACCCTACGGGCACAATATCAAGAGCAGCACACCTCTGGTACTTGGTGGTTTCAGGATTCTCTTTGCTTAACCCTAAAACTCCCATATCCTCGTCTGTAATTGTATCTTCTACTGCGAGTTTACAGGAAATCTCAAGAAAAATTTCATGTTCAGATTGAATATACTTATGTGGGTTCTACTTGAATTATTCCTTAGTTGCTAGGGTTTGAGCCTTACTGCCCTTGGAAAATGGTCTAAAAAATGAACCAAGAAAAGATTTTATCAGGGAGCATTAATTCGAGCTTGCTAATGCTTCTGCTTTCTCCTCAACCTCCTCATTAACAACCCTGTCTCTATCTTAAAATTCATATTTTTCAACTAGTTTACAACTTTAATATAATTTATTATTCTCATTCTGATATCCATTCTCGTCAATTTCCACAAAGCTATTACACTTCATTTCTATTGTGCTCTCATGATTTTCTTCCCTTAACCTTAATTCTCCAATCTCCTGGCCAACTGAGTCATCATCTTCACTTTCATCTATCTCTTTGTCCTCAACTTCGTCGTTACAGTCATCTTATGTTTCAATGGCAGTACGAATATTATCTTCATAAAAATTGCTTCCTTGTTCTGCAAATTGTGGTGTCAATGTTAACCTAATTGTGTCTTCTGCTCTAGGTTTAGAGAAAATCCTTGGAGAAATTCCATCTTCAGATTGCAAACACTTCTGTGAACTAGAATTGGATTCATTCTGAACTAGTTGGATTGGATCCTTATCGTTATTCGAAAATGGCTTGAAAAATGAACCAATGAAAGATTTAATTGGTGAACTCCTTGGCTTTTCTTCATTTTCTTCTCCCTTTTCCTCTTTAACAGTAACAGCCCTATTTGTATCCTCAAATTCACTTTTTACAACTGGTTTACAATTTGAATATGATCCATTATCTTCATTCTGAGATTCATAATCCTGACACCAAGCCAGCAGAGTCATAATAACTCATGGTCATTAACTTCATAATAACTCATGGTCATTAACTTCATTCTTCACAACAGAGCCAGCAGCAGTTTTGATGCCCAAAATATCCTGGAATTTGCACAAGGGAGCAATATCTGGCACCTTTTCTATCCTCCACCGTTTTCTTCAAATCCCTTGGCCTCTGGTTCCGAGTACTTCTAATCTTCCTGTTCACAAACAACACTCTTTGGCATACAACACATCTTTTGACACTTGTTGCGCTGCCCCTATCACTTCGCAGAAAATAAACAGGCTCGTCATTGGCCAAATAGCTAAGTCACTGGATTCGTCCTAAACCCCCTGCGAATCCTGAATCCGGCGAATCTGACACGATTCGGTCCGGATTTGTGTCCAAATCATAGGACACGTCGTGTCCATTTCGGACACGTCGTGTCCGAGGGCGTGTTGCGATTTTCAAAAGCGTGTCGCGATTTTAGGACATGTGTCCGGTTTCCAGGACTTGCTAAGCTCAGCACGGGAATGAAAAGGGCATGTTTGCTAATTAAAATTGTCATTTGGCAAGTGATTTGTGCTGTTGGCAAGTGATTTGTATTGTTGGAGCAAGGAGTAAAGCATTTTGGCAGCTTCATGATCAAGTCTAGGCCCTAGTATTGATATGTTATTCATGGTAATGTTAAATTCTTGAAGTAAAAGTGACATTCTCCTTAATCTTCATTTTCAACCTTTTACTTAAATTTTTAACATTACCATGAAATGACTCAGGATGTTTGAGAGTGGTTCCAACCTCATTGGATTTCATATGGAGAAAGTAGAATTTTATATTTCATTCAAAATCCAGCAGACTTATCAGTTTTTCAGGATTTTAGGATTGGGGGATTGCAATGTTTCCATTGAATTTGTCATGTATTAGGGTATGGAACTCGTATTTAATCAAGAGCACCAAACCAAGAGCTTCTGAATATGTCGCTCCGCTCCCATTTTCGCTCCTCGCTCCCCGCTCCCAAGTAACACTGTTCCTGATGATATGGGTCTGGACACCACTGTTGAGTTGGCATTGGCCAACATGGATCTCAATGATCCTAGTGCTAGAGCCTGTTAGATTTGATGACCTAGAGGGGTCAACCTCCATACCAACAGATGCAGAGGCGACTATGGATACAGGGGAGGAGGAGGATGCAGAGGAGAGCAGTGGGGACCATGATGATGGGGACAGTGATGCTGATTCTGATGCTGATTGATGCCTTGAGGCTTGTATACCTGTAGTTGTTTTATATTTTCTATTTCTATTTTCCATTGGCATTGCACCAACACTACCTATGTAACACATTTTGATTTGATGACTTAATGAGAAAACTACAATTGTCAGTGTGTTTATCTTACTATCTTGTAGTTGTAAGTTGTCTTTCAGTTATGAATTATGAATCATGATTTAAATTTTTAATAGATTTATCATTTATGTGACTAGTACCACTGACATTTATTTGAATTTTGTATGTACTATGCATGCTAATAGCTATAGATGAAGATCTATGTTTGAAATCAATAAATTAGTATCATTAATTAAAAGTTGTCTAAGAAATATGATAATATCTAATTTTTAATATATATGTATATTTTTTAATAAAATAATATATAACGTGTCCTAACGTGTCCTGTTCCGGGGGGCCAGCGTGTCCGAATCCGACACCACGAATCTCGAATCCTACATGTCCCGAATCCTCGTGTCAGGTGACTTAGCCAAATAGGGATAAACATTGGACAGATCAATGTCAAACATTTGGGAATCTTTCACTGCACTTGACTTGGCACACCTAGACAACTTGAGACATAGGTGGTCAGCGTGATTTTCTTTTCTGTAGACATTACACAGAGCTCTAGCATCTGGGCACTATGTACAGAAGTAAACAAGTCTCAAATTTCCTTTGTCTCCATTCTGGTGGTTCGGGCAACGGTCATAGTATGATGTTGTAGTTATGAATGGTAAGAGCCATTGGCTCGATTTCAAAGAGGGCGTGGCCCTCATTTCGGGCTTCTCAATCTTACCTAATTTAAAAAGAGTGAGTGCAGACATAAAACTCAACAAGGATCCCCCTGAACTTTTCCTGGCCTTCACCATTTTGAAATTCTGTAAATTCTTCTTTGTTTCAGTTTGAACAGATTTCTGCTTCAATTGCTTCGGAAGAACTACAATAAATAGAAAACATTGCCACTGTTGTAGGCCTATGCCTTGAATTGCAACCAATTGCACTTCATTATGATCATGCTCAATTTCTTATCCTTTTTGGCCAGGAGAGTCTTCAGAGACTTCCCTCTGTTGCATGTGATTTTTATGTACCACCTCCTCAACAACATGAGCAGGCTCCTCCTTTACTGTTGTGGATTGCTCAATCACACCATTATGAGCTGCTTGTTTAGGATTGACAACTGGCTCTGAGAAAGGATATGGGACAACTGGCTCTGAAAAATGATATTCTTTGTTTGCTTCTTCCAAAAGATTATGCTTTTGTTTTTTCCTATCCCCTAATGGGGCAAGCATGTCATTACATTCATGTTTATCATCTTTGATAGTTGTTGTAAATGCAGATTCATCATTATTTTGTTCTTCATCCTCCCTTTTCTGCTCCAAAATCAAATCAACTGTATTGGATATGGTCTTAACTAAATCAGAATACATGGTTCCTCGGTTTGCAACTTTTTCTTCAATAGTTCTCTCGCTAACAATATCATTTTTAGCTACTTCATCTTTAGTTGTCTTACACTCACTTTGATTCCCAAACTCATTTATGTTACGCTGAGGAGTTCCTAATTCATCATGTTCAACATCATTGTCTCCATTTGGGCATTCTTTATCGTTAGCCTCTTTAATGTCAAAGTTTACTTCCTTTAGACATGTTGAATATTCTGCAAATGATTTTTTTAATTACTGAAACGATTCTCTAATTTCACTTAACTGCTCAATGAATTCAGGACATAAACTTAATGGCATATTGTGCAGCGGATAACGCCCAGAGGCTCGCATGGCTCTGATACAACCAATGTTGCGAACATCGGGATCGAGATTAAATCGGCGAGGGGAAAAAATAGGGAAAAAAAAATGGTAAATACAAAAATATTCCTTTCTTTTCAATTTTTTTAATATCTAAAGCATCTACAACATAAAATCAATGCATTGACACATAAATATGATAAAAGAACTAATATATAAGATGTGTAATATCATTTCTAGTGCTACATCACACATAACAGTAAATCATGTCCTAAATAATAACTCCTAAGTACCAACTCAGCCTCAAAATATCAACAAAAAATATAATAACGTATCTCATATCATAAGTCATAATGTCATATACAATGAAATGAACCAAATAACTAATACTATTGATTTCCTCTGCCCCTCTTGCGAGAAAATGCAATAGCTTTCCCTCTAGATGTAGATGGCAATGGAGTTGGCAATGGCCTCTGTTTTGCTCTAGACGATGAAGAATTAGAAGTTATAGGAGGTAGACCACGTCCTCTATTGGTGACAGGGGTAGCTTCGATAGATGGTGTCACCTCCTCCACCTGTCGCTCCTGCTCCTCCTCCTCTTCCTTTTCCTCCTCATCTACCCCTTCCATTACCTCCTGCTATAATCAGTCAGTGGCCAACTCCATGAGAGGCCTCTTGACCTCAACACTCCATGCAGCATGTTGATTTCTGGTAGCATAGAATGTGCTCTAGGCCTCTAAATTTACAGGGAGGCTTAGACACATGCATTCTCCAATACCCATAAATCGTTTTGGGAAATTCCACCCAAAGACACTTTCATTAAAATAATTAATTAATTTTAATGGGACCCTAAGTCTAAACTTAGGAAATTAAAATAATTAAAGGGTATTAATATAGACTGTACGTGAAACTTCTAAAACAAGGTGGGAGATCAAGTCCATACGATCCTAGCCATTGATTAGAATCTTACTTGAGTCGTTGATTGATCAACGAGAGGATTATAAGAGGAAGCTTGATGGGCACTTGGAGAACAGACCGAGAGATCAAGAGATCGAATTTCTGAAGTGAGAAGTTCTCAAGAGCAAATTCTGATTGAGTAGATTTCTTGCAGTTGAGGGGCAGGGATATTTGGGATGGAGTATCTTCTCCAAGACCACAGAGAGGCAGAGAGACACCAGGAGGAGGCAGCGCAGACCTGGGAGGGGTTGACGCTGGGCCAGAAGGGCCCACGCAGAGCCAAAAGAGCTCACATAGATGCAACGCAGTCTTCCAATGCAAAAGTCTGAAATTTGCCAGGGAGCTGAGATTTCTAAGCCGATAGGGCTGGAAACTTCTCCAGAAGGCAAGATGTTTCCCAGTTGACCTGACACAGAGCCTCAGAGAGCTCCATGCAGTTACTATGCAGGAGCAGTGTAGTTGTATCAAGAGATATTGATTCAGCTACCGGAACAACCAAGATTTGCTAGCTAGAGTGAGGTAATATCACAATCCTTCTCTGCTAGTTGTATTTCTTTGTAACTGGATTGTCGAGAGGGCATCCAGAGTGAAACTACTGCTTGGTAAAATAAAACCCTCAGAGTTGCTGCACCGGTTTTCCAGCATTGTGTTTTTCCAAGGACATTTGTCCAAAAATAGCGGTGTCAATTGTGTTGTATTTTTTCCTTGCTCAGTCTCTTGTTTCCGCATAAAATTTAATTAAGTGAAGGCTGCAGTGTATGTATTACGATATTTTCCGTAAGAAACTGCAAGTAATTTGTTTAAAGGAATTTAACAAATAGAAGTAATATCACCAGTTGTTGCAGTAGGGATTCCGGTTGAGGAATTTTCACACAGCAATGGAGTCAATCCCATCAAATGAGATGGCCTCCACATCATATGTCCTCTCAAGTTGCCTCATCCACAATCGAAGATTGTAGTAGACGTAGACCATGTCATTAAGTTGATGAGACTCCAACCTATACAAGGGTCATAAATTAATTTTATAAATAATAAAATAATAACTACAAAAAATATATAATTTAATGAATTCAAAAAATTAATTGGAAATTTGGAATATTTTAAGTTTTAACCTATTGCACTTGGTGTGTATTTTTTCAAATACACTCCAGTTGTGCTCGCATCCTGAGGAGCTACATGTTTGGGGCTGAGCACTCGAATGGCAAGCCTTCGCAGATTGGGTACTCTGCCAACATAGCTTCTCCACCAATGCATCTACAACAAATAAGATAAACATAAGAAAAAAATGAAATTTGAAAGTTGAAGCAAAGTTTGAAGTTATGAACTTGAAGAGACAATGAAATTTGAAACAAACTAAAACATCCCTGGCATTTTAGTCTTCCTATCAACCACAGCCATGTCAAAGCTAAATATGCCACCTGCCATCATGTATATCTCCATTTCTTTGGAGATTTCTGCACGTTCAGCTGGAGATGGCACCATCCTCTAAACACAAGTGAAGAATCCATCAATGACCTCAGCATCAAATAAGAAACCATAAGAGTAAGCAAATGTGGGGTTCAGGTAGATCCCTGCAGCATGAATTAGACGATAGAGTGTATTGTTCTATTGCTCATCAATCACTTCCCATAGGATGAGTTGTTTCTAAAATCCCTCATCCCCCTTATCATCATAGTAGGTCTGAATGGATTCTTTCGCCCTATCCATGGCCTCATACAAGTAGCCCATTGTGGGTTTGTCTCCATCAACTAATTGAAGAACCTTTACCAAAGGTTCAGTAATGTTGCACACCTCATGCACTCCCACCCAAAAGATTTCCTGGTATGAAACTAATTTGCATATGGACTCTCCCTCTGCTTTGCGGCTAAATGCCAAAGCACGCCACTCATCTGAAAAAAACATTCTCTTCACATTCCACATAGAATTCAAAAGGGATTGACGAGATATAAAACTGGTGGCAAACCGTGTAATGGTAGCGCACCAACTCCTTATTGTTGGTGAAAGTTTTCATCAAAGGAAGCACAAATGCATGATTATATATCAATTTTGTAATGCTTTTTGATGAGTCAACAATATCCTTGACACAAGGAATTTTTCCTATGTCCTCCAACATCAAATCAATGCAATGTGCAGCACAAGGTGTCCAAAATAAGGCAAGATGTCTCTCCATAAAAATCTTGCCAGCAACGACATAATTTGCAGCATTGTCCGTTATGACTTGGACAACATGTTCTGGACCCGCCTCCAAAATGAACACATCCAACAAATCACATAATAACCGTGCATCTTTGATATGTGCAGATGCATCAACAGATTTCATAAACATTGTCCCCTTCGGATAATTAACCAAGAAGTTTATAAGGCTTCTACCCTTTTGATCGCCCAACCATTTGACATCACAGTCCATACTGTCTGTGCCCATGATGCCCTAAACTCCTCCAATCTCTTGTTGCAGTCAACCTTTTCATTTTGAAGAATGCACCCTCTAAAGTCGTCATAAGAATGGACTTTGTATCTTGGGCCAACAACTGCAATAGCATCAGCCGCAGGCTAGAAAAATGGATTGTTCCTTGCAACACTGAAAGGAATATCACTTCAAAGAAAAAAGTTGCCCAACTTGTCATCTTCCTCTTTCTCCTTTTTCTCAATAATTGAAGAGATAGATGGTTGTCAACCAGGGGTGGTTCTAGAAACAAAATATGATGAGGCAGCTACAGGGTTGGTTGTAGATATTGATGCTAAAGTAGAACTAATACCACTCTCATGTTCACCTCCCAATCCTGACACTCTACTCCCAGTCCCTGCTAGTTGACTCTTCAGAGCTGCCTTGGACAATTTGATTTTCTCTAATTCTTCCAATGATCTGAGGGCTCTTCGGATGATTTCTGGATTTGTATTTGTGCAAGGCCCTACCTCATGTCCAAGGATTTATTCAAGGTGATACTTCAATCTATATACCTCGTTGTCATATGATTCCCACATAACTTGCAAATCAAGTTTGATTTGTTAAACCCTCAATCAAAGTCACCAAATTCCCACAAAGGGTCCAATTTCCTTGCCATTTTTGTAACTTTGTTGAACTCTTGAGTTTTAACGTAAGATTAAGTTTGAAGTTTGAAGTTGAACTTAGGGCACAACAAGAATTTCAAGTTAAAAAAAAATTAAAATTAAAATTTACATACAACACATTAAATTTTTGACAAAAAAAAAACCTCAACTTAGTGCAATAATAATGGAAAAAATACACATTCAAACCCAAGCAAAAATGATGGAAAAAACCTAGAGCATAAGAAGAAATTAAATTTACAATCAAGTTTTTGCATTTTTTACCAAAATAAACCCTCTCCACTGTATGCAACAAAAAGGAAAATAAAAAATAAAAATAAATATAAAACCAAAATCAAATCCAATCAAAAATCATTGAAAATAAATGGGCGATAAAAACCCAAGGAAAAACATGAAAAAAAACAAAAAAATGCCAAATTTGATGCCCATACCTGAAAACCACAATTGTGAAGAAACTTGGTCCAAACTTGAATTTTTCTTGCTTGGGATGCTAAATTCCTTCACCTTTTTCCTCTCTTGCCCTTGTAGATGACTTCTCCTCCTCCGTAGCTCTCCCTCTTGCCCTTTATCTGAAAAAACAAAAAAATTGACAAAAAAAACCTCAAAATTGCACTTATACGTCGCTATTTCTGCCGCCCACGATTTTTACCAATTGGATCGGCAATTATATTGGCGCAACGAAAAAATCGCGATGTTCGCAACACTGCATACCACTGAAGCAACAAAATTGTAGCTTGATGACTTTAAATGTAAAATACACAAATGAATTTGTAAATAATATTTTATTAATAAGATGAATATACAAGGATGGTTGAAAGTTACAATGAGGGTCTTCTTATATACTTAGGCAGGTGCCCTTTCATAAATAGTCATGTCCATTAAGACATGCCTCTTCACTAACTAATCATTAATTAACTATAATTATAATTATTATTTTTTCACTCATATTTATTTATTTTTTATATAAATTGTATTCATAACAACCACCTCGCCATCCCTCCTAGTCACCCAGTATGGGTCAAAAAAGCGTGGTTGTAGCTTCTTAACCCCCTTCTGTTTCAGCGTGGACTGTATGTAAGGCTGAAGGCGCAAGAAGACTAGATCCCCCACCTCAAAGTGTCTCTCAACCATGTCCCTGTCTATATACATCTTCTGTTGGTTCTGGGTTGTCTGCAAGTTATCTTTGAGAGCCTTAAGAATGCTCTGGCTCTCCTGTAACCAAATCTTTGGCCCTTGGGGCCCTATTGTCTCCAAAAACAATGTCAGCCAAGATAAAGAATTATATCCATATAAAGTGCGAATAGGTGACATACCGTTGGACATGTGATAGGTAGTATTGTAGCAATACTCCCCCAAGTGTAGCCATCTCACCCATGCTCGTTGCTACCCTATCACATAGTTCTGCAAATAACCCTCCAGCCATTTGTTAACAATCTTGGTCTACCCGTCGGTCTGGGGGTGGTAACTGGTGCTAGGTGTAAGCTCTATGCCCACCAACCTAAAGAGGTCCTGCCAGAAAGCTCCCATGAAGTGGATGTCCCTGCCGCACACTATGGTCTAGGGAAGACCATGCAACCAGAAAACCTCCCTGAAGAACAACTCTGCAACCTAAGAAGCAGAGTGCCTGGCAGGAATAGCGAAGAAATGGGCATACTTTGTCAACCTGCGCACCACCACATAGATGCAATCACGGCCCTATGCCATGGGAAGGCCTGTGATGAAGTCCATCAAGATGCTCTCCCACTTCCCCTCCAGAATAGGGAATGGATCCAATAACCCTGTCGGATGAGTCAACTTCCCCTTGTTCCTCTGGCAGGATTCACACTCCTTTACATGCCTCAACACATCCCCCTTGAGGCCCTTCCACAACAAGTCCTTCGTGACTGTCCTGTAAGTCTTCAGCAACCCCTAGTGTCCTAATAATGGCGAATCATGGACTGCGTGGAGGATTTTCTCCCTCAACTATGAACCAGGAACCAAAAAGATGTGCCCCTTGTAATAAATAACATTTTCCATCACGTAGTAGCACTCATCCCCACAGGTGCCCTCCAAGTTCTCACACACCTGACGATCCTTGGAGTACTCCACTAGAATTTCCTGGTGGAATGTCCCCAAACACTTCTAGGTCCCTGTCTAGAATAGCCTGCACATCTGGGTGTGGTAGTTGGGGCTTACACAATGCATCAGATATCCTCAGCTCCACTGCCCACTCTATATCACCATGTCTCAAATCACCCTCCATCTTGTGCATTGAAACTGTCTGTGGAGGGTATGAGTGCATGCCTCTTAGTAAGACCATCTTTCTGTCAAGCCCCATCGACTCCATCTCTAGCTTCTGCCAATCAGTAGTAACACGCTCAAGTGAGTACAGCCAATGCACACTAAGCAATATGTTGGTGTTGGGAACATCAACCACAAAAAAGTGGTCTGTCATGGAGTAGTTCCCCATCACTACAGTCATCCCGGGGACGTATCTAGTGCACTGCATGGTATGGTCTCTCGGTACCAAGACCGAGAACCCCCTCAAAGGACTCTATGTGTATGCCCCTCCTCTCCGCCATATGGGCGTCTACAAAATTCTAGGTAGCCCAACTGTACACGAATACTGAAACACGTTGCCCTTGCACCATGCTCTTGATCCTCAAAGTGAGGTACTTCAGCACCCCCCAAAGTGAAGCGATGACTCCTACTGCTGGTAAGAAAGGTGCTCCCCCTGGTGGGGGTGGGGGTGGGCCCCTGCCTCCTCCTCTCGCCATAGTTGGACAATCATCTCCAACATCTACCCCCTGCTCCACATCATCCTTGGCTCACTATCAGAAAAAACCTCTATGAAGTGGGCCTTGCCCTTAGTACACCGATGCCCTGGTGCCCACGTCTCCTAGCAATTGAAGCAACTTCCTCAAACAGAGGTCCCTCTTAGCCTCATCATCCAATTGTCCACGCCCCTAGGTGTCTCTCTGTGGTAATGCCCTAATGTCTCTCCCACTTTGCTGAAACATGGGTCTATGGGGTATCTGCGTCCTAATCCTGGGCAGAGCATCATGCAAGTCCGGTGCTCTACCAACTGCAACCTGCAAAGTGGTAGGCCTGATGGACCTCACCAAGCCCCTCAACAGCTCTACTAGCCCCCCCTCCAAAAACATAAAGACCCTCCTAGCTCCGATAAATCTGTCACCATCACTAACAATCTCATAGATATAGGCCTCAACACTACCAGACTGCTTAAGCCGTGTCAGCTCTCCAAAGTGCTCCTCTAGATCTCTCCACTCAAAACGCTCCAGTACCCTCCAGGTGAAATCCTCATAGGTCATAACTCCCGCAAGTCCCATAGTCGTCAACCCATGGAACCACCAATCATGGGCTTCCCCCTCTAAGTGCAATGTGGCAATTTTGATTTCCTTCGACTGTATCATCAGGTTAAGTTGAAAGTATACATCTAGCTTCTCAACACATGCCCTGGCTGAGCTCTTAGGCGAGCCATCAAAAGTTGGGAGAACTAACCTCCCCATAGTGCGTTATAGATCAGTGCCATGTGTGTAGCCTACTCCACTCTATCCCTTGCTCCTACTTTTGCCCTTAAGCTGACAGAAGTCCTTGAAAGTGATAGCCTCTCTGAAATCAAGCCCATAGGACTGATACTCCAAAAAACAGTCCCCCATGGGCATCTCCTCCTGCTCTTGCGGCCCTCTAGCACCAGATGCTAGAAATGTGGGCATGGTTGACCTGGATGGTGTGCTAGAAACAAGAGGTACGTTGGGTAGATTTGTGGCATGGTGGTGCAAAGCACCTGAGCCTTCACCGAGATGAGTTTCTCCCTTAATCCCCTTCTCTTGTTGTTGTTGTAGTTTTGCCTTTTTAGCTCATCAATGCCCCTAGACAAATCATTGATGGCCTTCAAAAGATGTTGAGTGAAGTCCTCTTCTTTACTCATCTTATCTCCCTCATTATCCCCCATTTTTGGCCTCTCCACCTCCAATTCAACTGTTATTGGATCAGGAGTAATTTGTAGTTGTCTCTCTCTGCTTCTATACCTTTGCCTTTTGTAAGTGACGTTTTGCTTATCTTCTGGTGTCATAGATTGATAGTTGCTTCCACAGGTTGAGCCAAGACTATGAGCTCTGATACCACTGTAATATCCCTAAGGAAAATTTACAGCAATAAACAAAGCATACATAGTAAAAACAAACAAGATTTTCACACATACTAAACACCACGAAATGCAACAAAAACTGCATGGTACTGAGCCACTTTATTATAAAAAGATGGGGTACAATAGAAGCTCGATATATATGCACCTGGGCTTGCCCTTGGCAAGCTAACAAGGCCCAAGTGATGAAATCAGTTGCTCCACTGCTAGGAAGTGACCCCCACAAATGCTCTGTGTTGGTCCCTCAGAAATTGCACTGAGCGCTGTAGGAAATGGCTCATTTGGACCTCCTACAGTGCTCAAAAAATTCTAGGAAATTAACCCCAATCTCCCAACAAATAACTCACCAAAACCCCAAAAGGGTTTGGCCAAATGCAGACCTTTGAAATTTGCCCCATCTTCTACTCTCTTATCCAACTACTAGGTAAATCGACTCCCCAGGAAATGTCACTGTTTGTGGGCTCCAAAATGGATGCTAATACCAGCAAATTCCCTCAAGGGATCCCTCTCAAGCATCAACTCCCACCAACCCCTAAAATGGCTTCCTCCTAGCTCCCACATGTGGCACGAATTTAGTTCTACGCAGGCCTATGCAGTTCCTATTGATGGCACTTTGTGCCCAACAAATCCCCACGAGTTTGCCCTCTCCTACCAACCCAATCCTTTAGCAAATTGTTGTCCCAATCAACCCTGGAAAGCTCAATGAGTCTCCAGTGCCAAACACAGCTTCTCTAAGTGGAGCATATTTCCCTTCCTGCACCAAACTATTGAAGAAACTCCACGAAATGCTTATCAAACTCTTGGACAACTCCCAAAACGTAGTGTAGATCACCTCCTTGGGCTGGCACTCGCAGTTCACCGAAGGTAGGGTGAGATTTTCACTTGAAAATCTCATGTCCCCAGCAGCACATGAAGACTTGGCTCTAAGCTCAAGCCAAAGGTGAATGTCAAATGATCAAAGATGAGCAAGTGATGAGTGCTCCTATTTTAGTCGTCCGGCCTCCAATTTCCCCATGTGGGTCTCATCCATCAATTTCCCTCTATCTCTTCCTTCCAAGAAAGCATACTAGCCAAGGGGAGTGTATTCCTCTTTGGAGTGGCCCCCACCATCCACTATCAAATCGATTTTCCCCTTCTTCCTATGTTGGGGTCTTCTTTCACCTCAAAATTGCAAGTGGGGCCCCTCAACCCATTTTGCGTAAGTTGCTATCCAATAATTAGCAAAATTGGTCAAAATTGATATTTCACTTAGCAACCTTGCTAGTTGGGAATATCACATCTTTACATCATAATTTATGAAGACCGAACTTATTTCCCTCTTAACTAGGGAGGTATTCATAATGACTCAACAGGTCCATCTCAAATTGAAATATTCTCATAAGAAGGGATCCAAATTGATAAGCATCACTCATCATAACCAGCGTTGCCATATTACCCAAGGCCTTGATAGGTACACTCTCTATCTCCAACAAGTTTGGAGCTCAATGCTAGGAGGCATTCCATAGGACACCATACCGCCTCATCATGGTACATACTCCACCTAGGATACACAGAGTAATCTTGCCAACGGACCATGTGTATCCAAGTCCAAGTGACTTAGGATCTCCATCCTAATCCATCACACTACATGACTTAGAATGTTTGTCTGAGATGCTTATCCAATCCAACATTCTCCTTATCCATGTCTATGTACTTGACTTAGGACATCAATCCTAATACACCAAAGTACCTGACACAAGGAGAACCAGACAAGTTATCATTCTCCATATCTGTGATGCATGCCCTAGACTTACGGTTGTTAGTCCTAGTCTAGTACATGACACAGGGAGACCCAGTGTCACCTCATACTCCCTCTCAATCATGGAGGACATCCCTATTCTCTTTGTAATCGAAGAATAGATCCTGCTCCTATTCAAGGAGGCTCCTTTTACTCCCTCTCAAACCTAGAGGAGATTCCAACTTCCTTAGAGAAGTCAAAGCCATAATTCCTCTCACTTGTCTTCCATAGCTTGCATGGATCCCTCTTTTCTTTGCATCTCATTGAACAAAGCATGCTTCTTTTCATGGTTTCACGGATCACAAATTCTAAGTCATCCATGTTCCACATCACTTTCATCTTGGCTTTATTAATGAAGGGTTTCTATTGAACCTTCCCAAACTTCATGTTAATCATAGCTTTTTCACGAAAGTGAACTCCCTTCTAGACCTTCAGGTTATTGCTCCCTTCCAAATCCCAAGATGAACACATCATGATCTTCATAGATGTTGGTTACTAGATGTTGAGCTTTCCCTCAACTATCATCATATATACCTGCTACAACTTTCCTTGTAGCAAAAAAAATACATTAACAAGATAACCAATAACAAATATCAGACTTACCTCACCATGACAGTCTTTTTCAACTAAACATCAACATCCTCATAGATCGACTTCATATGAGTCTATATTTATCAGAGTGCACAAGGATCCAACTTGATTACCAAGTTACCATTCCCTCCATTCATCATGCTCTTCATAGCATAAGATCAACATATCTTTCTTATTATGTACCTCCAACATTCATCGACAAGTAGCACCAAGTAAAATATACAAGTACTAGTGCATGAAGATAGATTAGTTACACTAGGGTTTCCATGGTATCTTAGAGAGGAAGAACTCCTAGGGTTTTCAAATTTAAACCATAATTCTCTTGATAAAACATCAACCCTAGGGTTTGAACCTCAAATCCCATTCTACCCAATTTAGGATTTTGTCATTCACCCTAGACTACCTACAAACCCTAAAAACCAAATGTTAGGGTTTCTATGAGGGAAGGCTCCATGCCAAAGCAAAAACCCCACTTCTTGGGGAAAACGCAAAAAATATCCTTCTTATAGAATGTAGATCAAACTGAGACAACTCAAGACCCAATAACCAAACCTACTAGCTACAAGTCAATTTTCCAAAGGAAGTTCTTTCAAGTCAACAAAGGGATGCCACCTCCTTATTACATAGATCAAACCTCTGGAGATACCACTAATATTTTGGATCACTGCAACTATACTATGATTATTATACCTCTATAGCTTTTGAACCTTTGCAATATCAATGTCGCTGTAACTGCAACTTTTTCGGACCTCTATTTCTCACTGTAATTTCCGGGTCCCTGATATACTTCTACAACTTCGGATCCCTATGATGACTAGCTCTCGAACCTCTGCAACTTCTGTTCACTGTGCATACATTGTTTTCGGACCTTTGTAATACTCTAATCCCTTTTGATCTGAGTAGACTTATTATGATTAAGAGAAAACTTTCTATATTTGCCCTTGTCTTCTGTATTGTATTATTTTCTTGTTCTCCCTTTTTGTGAGCTTCAGATGCCTTAAAACTAATCCGAGCTACTTCTTATATATACCCTTTTCCAACTAGTTTATGAGGCCAACTTTAACAGGATCATTAGACTGACTTGTAGGGTGACCATAGGCCGATATTTTCAGCATTCTTAGGTCTTCCTTTGATTGACTTGTAGCTAGAAGTTGACTATGTGAAAATTCCTAAACCGAAATCCCTACTACAGCAACCGATGATATTTCTCGTACTTGTTAGATTTACATGAACAAGTTATTTGCAGTTTCCTATGGCAAATATTGAAATACATACACTATAGCCTCACTTTATTAATTTATATGCGGAAACAAGAGACTGAGCAAGAAAGAAAAAACAACACAATAACATTGTTATTTTTGGACAAATGTCCCTGGAAAAACCCAATGCAAGAAAATCGGTGCAGTAGATCAGAGGATTTTATTATTATGCAGTAGTAAAATCTGAATACATCTCTGGAAGCCTTCCTGACATTCCAGTTATAGAAAATAAACCTGACAGAGAGAATTGTGAGATTACCTCACAATATCACTGGAAATCCTGGTTGATCCAGCCCCAAAAAGATTGCCCCCATCTATTCTAGTTGCCTCTGCGCAGTGTCTGTGTCAACCCAACATCAAGCTCACTAGGGACAGCGTCAATCCTCACACTGGTCAATTTGTTGCCTAGGTGATTTGATTTTTTCCTCCCAGTCTCACACCCCAACTCTCGACTTTTGAAACTCGAATTACCTCTACAAATTTCGGACTCCCTCTTAGTTTTTGCGTTGCCTCTGCGTGGCTCTGCATTAGCCCCTTTGGCTCAATGTTGCCACTACCGGATCTACCTTTGCCTTCTTTGTTGAGTATCCTCCAACTGGGAAAGATTTCCCTTCAGATACTATCCCTACCCCTCATTGCAAAAGTTCACTTCAAATCTCTCTCCAGTAGCTGCTCTCCTTTAGAAATTCAATCTTCTGAACTCTTTCGATGTGTTCTCCAAGTGCCCATCAAGTCTTATTTTATAATCCTCTTGTCGACCAATCAACGGCCCAAATTAGATTCTAATCAATGGCTAGGATCATATTGACTTGATCTTCGCCTTCTTCTAGAAGTTACACCCACAATTTACATTAATACCCATTAATTATTTTAATTTCCTAAGTTTAGACTTAGGGCCCCATTAAAAATAATTAATTATTTTAATAAAACTCTCTCCGGGTTGAATTTCACAAAATGTTTTCTCGGTATTGGAGAATGCATGTGTCTAAGCCTTCCTGCAAATTTTCAGACTTAGGGCACATCCGATGCTACTAGAAATCAACACTCCCTCTTAGCGAGGGATGTGCTCTAGCAATGCCTCCCACTGAAGCATCACCCTGACTTCATAACATCATGCTCTGCATTGTTCATGTCTGACATGTTGTCACCAACTACTGCACTCCCACTGCAACTATATTGCTACTGACACGACCACTGTCAACACTACATCCATACTACAACTCCCTCCCAAGTGTTGCATTTTTGATGCTACTAGCACTGCCACTGCACTACAAATTGTTACTGCTACTCCATCAGCAACGGAAAAACATCCCAAATTACTGAACTAACTATGTTTAGTATGATACCACATGAATGTTGAAGCCTAACTGCTGCTAGTCTCTGTGGTGACCCTCTGAATCTACTGCGTTGTCGCTGACCTCTGCTTTGTGCCATCTACACTGCTACCAAACTCTGCTCTGTGTTGTTCAGTTTCTGACGCTCCTAGCTACTGCAACTGTCTCTCCAACACTCCTCGGCACCATCCGATACTAGTCCATCTTGCTACTTCTGATCTAGGCTCCTGTAGCAAAGAATGATCCTAGAGGTGGGCTCCTCAAGGATACTGCCCATCTATAGCTCCTTCGAACTACAGCTTCAAATCAGCCCACCTCCCTAATGGAGGTATCTCGGTTGTCATGGCGAACTCTTCTTCCTCGATCTTCGGGGCGCAGCCTTTAGATCATGCTTCTCATCTTTGTCCTTCCTGAGAGGACACTGAGTTGTGTAATGACGCATCTCACCACACCTGAAGCACTTTATCTTTGAGATGTCGTTCTTACATCTCTGTTGCTCTTGCTACCCCTTAGATGCAAGGGTTGTATTATCCTCCTCCTCCTTGGGCTTTGACCCACTGCTATTGCTTCCGTCAAGCTTGCACTTAACCAAGCCTCTCCTCGCCTCCTCTTGCTTTAGAGTTGCCCACATCTCATCCCAATTCGGCAAAGCCGCCTTGCCCAGAATACTCTGGACAAAGACTTGCCATTCATCTGAGATAGAATTGAGGGCCAGTCTAACCAACTCTAAGTCTTGAAGTGTATACCCCACAATAGATAACTCATCATGGGTCTCCTGAAGCTTCGTGAGGAATGGATCCATAGGCTCCCCCTTCTGCATCTGAGCAGATCTCAGTTTTTGCTCAAGGTGCATCTTTCACTACTCAGAATATCCCTAATACAGCGTAGACAAGGCATCCCACATCTCCTTAGCAGTCCCTCTGCTAGCGATGTGATAGACAACATGAACCTTCACTCCGTCGAGGATCATTCTTTTTTCCTTCGCCACCTTGGCCTTGTATTTCTTCAACAGATTTGCATCTGTAGACATAGCGCCCACATTGTCGACATATGTCTTGAGGGCATGCTCATCTAGAAGGAATAACATCCTTGCCTCCAGATGACATAGTTGGATGCTCTGTCCAACCTCTCCTAATCCCTCAAGCCATTGGTTGCCATCTCTACCACAAATAGAAAGTCTAATGACCTCCTCTCTCCTTTGTGTTGTTGCTGGGCTACCCTACACACTCCATGCTGAAGTTAGTAGAACTGTTGCCTCTTGTTGCTGCTTATCTCGTGAGAGTTCGAATTCCTTGGCTAGGAATTCTCTGAGGGAGAGATTCCCTCAACCGTGCTTCTCCTCTTTCTTCTGACGATTTTCTACCAAGCAAACTGCCTGCAGAAAAATCTGCGTCCCACCAGCTTCTCCTCACGCTGAGGCTTAAGCACTGCTCCCTCTACCCCGAAAAACTTCCAAACCGGGTATCCTTCCTCTTTGTCGACTCACTCAAAGAGAGACTGCCTCAAAAATCAGCCCTCCAGCGAGGATTGCGCAAACCCTCTAGGTTTCGAATTGTTGCCTTCTGCAACTTTTCGATCTCCCTCTTCTGCTCAGCGTTGGGTTCTCTGGCATGGCTCTTCTTGTTCCACCTGTAGGTCTAATACCAAGTGAAAATTCCTAAACCTTAATCCCTACTATAGCAACAGATGATATTTCTCCTACTTGTTAGATTTACACGAACAAGTTATTTGTAGTTTCCTACTGAAAATATTGAAATACATACACTATAACCTTCACTTAATTAATTTATATGCAGAAACAAGAGACTGAGCAACAAGGAAAATACAACACAATAACACCGTTATTTTTGGAAAAATGTCCTCAGAAAAACCTAATGCGGGAAAACCGGTGCAGCAAATCTGAGGGTTTTATTATTATGCAATAGTAAAATCTGAATACATCTCTGGAAGCCTTCCTGACATTCCAGTTACAAAGAATAAACCTGACAGAGAGATTTGTGAGATTACCTCACACTATCACTGGAAATCCTAGTTGATCCAACACCAAAAAGATTGCCCCACTTTTCTGGCTACCTCTACACAATGTCTGCATCAGCCCAGCGTCTTGTGCATCTTTGATCCATCGAAATTGCAGGGAGGGCCGAAATTTTAGGAGTTTGGTTTTGTCATGGCACTTGATCATGATCTTGGTTACTGGTTTGGATATTATCTTGTCATCATTACTTTTGATGTACTAATGTATCTCTCTCTC
This sequence comes from Pinus taeda, assembly GCA_000404065.3. Classification (NCBI taxonomy): domain Eukaryota; kingdom Viridiplantae; phylum Streptophyta; class Pinopsida; order Pinales; family Pinaceae; genus Pinus; species Pinus taeda. Next base: position 219,433 of record APFE031563906.1, read on the forward strand.
TCTCTCTCACATTAGGAAGAATTTTCTGGGTTTTCCCTTTTGGGTTTTGACCTGGCCTCAGGCCTAATTTTTGTGTTTTTTGTCTCATGGTTTCTTAATGTTTCTACTGTGATTTTCTACTTCTCCTTTATGCTTATGAATGATTTTCTTATAATTGTATAAGAAGTAACTACATAATGCTAATGATGATTTGAAGTTGTGAAAAGAAGGAAATTGTTCTAAGCAATGCCCTAGTTAAAATCAACATTGTATCAGAGTTAGGGGGGCACTAAAGAGCAATCATTTGAAGGCAAGTGAAGGTCTCTGAAAAAATTCGTTTTCTTAGGTCTGTCCAATTCAACAGAGGTCTGAAATTTATCCCTAAGGTATGTTCAAATTCAACAAGGTTTGAATTTCTCTCCTTCTGAGTCCAAGTTTATGGTGAAATCTCCTTTATAGCATGTTCATAAAAGAGCTTGTAGGGCAAGTAGGGCAAAGCCCTCTGTATCTTGCGTTATGCATCAATCTAATTGCACATATGAGAAGGATCAAGTTTTCTCATAGATTATCTTTGTAGCCTTATTATGCCTTAGATCTATGTGCAAGTAATCTGAAATATACTGAAGTATAACCTATTTAAGAAGTGGGCATATGATCAAGGTCAATTCCATGTTGCATGATGATCTGAGGGCTTGACCTAAAGATCTGTAAGTTGATCTAAGCCAGAAGCATCTGTCCGAATTCATTGGAACAAGGCCCTATGGCTTGACCATAGTCTATTCCACTGATCCGAGCTATAAGATTTTAATCTGAGGAGCCATGAACCATTGATTTGAGATTTTTTGCATTGATCCATAGATCTGAGGTACAATCTGAATCCTGTGGCTATGATCCAAAACTATTTGGATATGATACAATGTCTATGGTATTGATCCAAGATCTAAACCTAACCCTAGTCTGAGATTTTTTGTTTAAGATCCTCTACTTCCTTGCGGATCTGAGACTTAGTGTTTAAGTCCTTGTATTTTCTTTTGGACTAAGAATGCAATATAAATTCGTCTCCTGTATCAATGCATTCAATCTCTGTGGATGGTTTATGTGAACTTCTCTGCGTGGAATGAAGGATACCTGCAGCAACCCTTATACAATCTTTCGTTCTCTATGTCATCCATGCATCTGAACCAATTTCTCGAAATGTGAAGTATCAAAAGAAGTAGCACAATAATAAGCAAGAACCACTGTCAAAATGACAGCCTAATCCAACCTCGGTGGAAACGCAAGCTTTTGGCAACAGGTATGTGTTGATTTGGGGTAGCATCGGATGTGCTTGAAACACACGAACTTAATAATTGAAAGCCATTGATAAATATTTTATTAATAATTGAATAGATGATGTTTACGTTTTGTGACAGGCCCTAGCTATACACTGCCTTGGGTGCCTCTTGGTGAACGGGCATGATCAAAGATCATGCCCTTTGCCTAATAAACTATAACTAACTAGTTTTTTATATAGCATTGCCTTCCTCTCAAAAAAATGCATTGTCCTCAAAGCATATGTAATGACGGATTTCGCTGACGAAATGTTTCAGTCTCCCAAGAAGCTTCTTCTTCTGTTAAGTCCTTCCACTTGATCAAGTATTCCTTGATTGCACGAGATCGAAGTTTCCTTTCTCTGGTAGATAAGATACCTTCTGGTTCTAAAATGACCCTTCCTTCATCATCTAGGGATGGAAGCGTTGTTTGCGCTAACCGATGGTTGCCCAGTGCTCTTTTAAGGCAGGAGACATGTAAGACGTTGTGAACAGGACTTTTCTCTGGAAGGCTTAAACTATATGCAACTTGGCTGATCTTTTTATTGATCTGATATGGTCCATAGAACTTTAGTGCCAATTTATTTTTTCCTTTTTGTTTCAATGACAATTGTTTGTATCGCTGGAGCTTGACAAGTACCCATTCTCTGACTTCAAATTCTCTTTCGGTTCTATTTTGGTCTGCTTGTTGCTTCATACGGTTTCTTGCATTATTCAAGTTTTCTTTTAGGGTTTGGACAATTTTTTGGGTTTCTTCTAGTTGGTTTCAAACAGTAGGTAGATTTGTCTGGATGGTAGCTAGATCCTTCCATTTTGGGGGTTCATATCCATACAAACCTTGGAATGGAGTCATTTTTGCTAACGTATGATAAGTAGAATTATACCACCACTCAGCGAGATGCAACCATTGAGCCCACTTATTTTGTTTTTCTGTCGCGTAACAATGTAGGTAGGCTTCCAAACATTTATTGACAACCTCTGTTTGTCCATCTGTTTGAGGGTGATAAGCGGAACTCATATTTAGGTAGGTTCCTATATAGTTGAACAATTCCTTCCAGAAATTACCCTTGAATTTGGCATCTCTATCACTCACAATGACTTTCAGAAAACCGTGTAATTTATATACATTTTTTGCAAAATATTTCAGCAATTTGTTTAGCTAAGTCTGATTTCTTTATTACCATAAAATGAGCATATTTGGTTAGTCTGTCGACCACTATGAAAATCTTGTCCTTGCCTTCAGATACAGGGAATCCCTCAATAAAGTCCATTGATATTTCTTCTCATTTCTAATTCGGAATGTTTAAAGGGTGAAGTAATCCAGGTGTCATAATATTTTCACTTTTATTTCTTTAAAATGTGTCAAATTCTGCTACATACTTCTGAATATCGCGACTCATCAACTTCCAAAAGAATGATTGACATGCATTGTAGCAAGTTTTAAAGAATCCTACATGTCCGACTAACAATGAATCATATGACTCCTTGAGTATCTTGGATTTAAACTTGGAGTTTGCATTCAAATAGATTCTTCCTTTGTACCATAGAATATCATTCTTCCATTCAAATTTTGAGTTGTCTGGAAGGTTATTGATTATCGCAGTTATTTCAGGATCCTTGCCATACTCACTTCAAATCTTATTAAGCCATTCAGGAACAAAAACCGAAACTGCAAGTAGTGTTGGTTCTTCGTCTTTCCTAGACAGGGCATCTACTACTACAATGCCTTTTCCCCATTTATGTAGTATCTCCATGTCAAAGGCGGCAATTTTATCAATCCATTTTTGTTGTTCTTCGAAAAGCGTTTTTTGTTGAAGGAGGTGTTGGACACTGTTATGGTCTGTTTGAATGGAGAACTTACTTCCTAAAAGATATTGTCTCCACTTAGCCAGTGCATGCATAATAGTGAGCATTTCCTTGTTGTAAGTGGACTTGAGACGTTCTCTTTTATTGAGCTTCTTGCTTTTAGAAGCTATTGGATGCCTTTCTTACATTAATACTACGCCTACACCGAATCTAGAAGCATCACACTCGATGATAAATGGTTTATAGAAATTTGGAGTTGCCAATACTAGGGCATTAGACATAACTTACTTCAGTTCTTCAAAACACCTTCCTGCTTCCTCATCCCATTGAAATGAATTCTTCTTTAAAAGGTTTGTCAGAGGTGCAGCGATATGTGCATGGTTTTTAATAAATCTTCGGTAATATCCAGTCAATCCTAAGAACTCTCTTAGCTTGGATACATTAACCGGTTTGGTCCATTCCTTTATAGCTTTGATTTTATTAGGGTCCACTTTTATGCCTTCATGGGATATAATGTGTCCGAGGTATTCTACTTCTTCCTTTCCAAAGGTGCATTTGGATTTTTTTGCATAGAACTGATGCTCTTTCAGTGGTGTAAGAACTTTATCAAGATGTTGTAAGTGCTCCTTCCAAGTTTTACTGTAAATTAAAATATCATCAAAGAATACTAATACAAACTTCCTAAAATATGGACGAAACAATTTGTTCATAGTAGCTTGGAACGTTGCCGGCGCATTGGTTAACCCAAACGGCATTTCTTTAAATTCATAGTGACCTTCGTGTGTTCGGAATGTCGTTTTTGGTATGTCTTCTAACCTGATTCTGATTTGGTAATAGCCTGACCTTAAGTCCAATTTTGAGAAGTATTTTGCGCCATGTAGCTCATCCAACATTTCGTCGATAAAGGGGATTGGGAATTTGTTTTTAATTGTTATTTTGTTTAATCATCTATAGTCAATGCATAGCCTGAATGAACCATCCTTCTTCCTTACCAATACCACTAGAGCCGCATACGGACTTTTACTTTTCGAGATTATCCCACTTTAAAAGGTCTTCGATTAATCTCTCAATTTCCGTCTTTTGGTGATGTGGATATCGATACGGCTTGATGTTGATGGGGTCTAACCCTGCTTTGACTTCTATTGTATGCTCAATTTCCCTATTAGGAGGCATTTTCATAGGCAAGTCTTGAAATACCTTTTCATGCTTCTGAATTAGATCTTGTACTTCTGGTGACTCTTCGTTGATCATATTTGCAGATAACATTTCGAATTGGTGACATTGTACTACATAAGCTAGTGCTCCTTTTCGAATCATCTTCATCATCTGAGATGACAATACGATTTGATTCTCTGGTGCTTGGAATCCGTATAATTTGTACCTCTACCCTCCCCAATTAAATCTTGTGAACTGTACTTGATGGTTGGCAACGTAAGTGCCTAGAGTTCGTAACCATTGGATCCATAAGACCACATCTATTCCTCCTAATGGTACAATGAAGAACAGGGATTCTAAATTAAAATCTTGTATCTGCAATTTAACCTTATGGCATTTCCCTACCTTTTCAATCTTCTTACCGTCAGCTACCATAACCAACCTTCATGTTCGGTAAGGGAAATGAGAAAATGTTGAGTCTCTTTGCCACGGTTGCATCTAAAAAATTGTGGGTGCTACCAGAGTCGATGAGAACCACTACGTTGTTCTTCTTTATATGTCCTTTCAATTTTAGAGTCTGAGGTTGTGATATACCTGTCATAGCCAATAGTGACACCTGCGAAATACTTCTGTCATCTAATTTTGGAGAGAATTCTAGGGCATATTTTGGTTCTTCTATGTCAGAATCATCACTGTTTGAATCATTAGTTGCTTCACAGTTATATAGGTTCTTTGATTCTTTTCCTTTAACATACCTATGTTTAGGGTCCCACTTCTCGACACTTTATCCTTTGTATTTTCAAGTTAGATTTTTCGCCTTCACGATGATGTGGTGGAACATACCTTGTATTATTCGTGTCCACAGATTGGGGCATTCTTCATCTCGAATATACTTTTTCCGGTTTTGACCACAATATCTGTTCAAATTTCTTTTCAGCAATTTTTGCTTTTCGTCTTGCTACTTCTATCGATGTAATGTCATGAAGCTCAAGTTCTACTTGTAGATGATTTTTAATTCCGGAGATGTATGATTGAATTAGACGAGATTCTGATAACCCAGGTACTCGTGTTGCTAAGGTCTCCCATTCTCGAGTGTACTCATCCACACTTCCTTTTTATCGTAATCTGATGAGTGTTGAAAAGAACTCTTCTTCCTTTACACCTTGGAATCTTTTAAAGAATGTGTCCTTAAATTTTCTCCAACTGATGGTGATTGTCGTCTTCTTCCACCACATATACTAGTTATATGCTTCTCCTTCCATTTTCACGGAAGCGTGCCTAATCTTTTCGTCATCATTGTTGATGTCGTAAATCTCGAAGTATTCTTCTCCTTTATTCAACCACGCAACGCTGCATTTTTCGTTCCCATCAAATTTAGGCATCTCGATTTTTGCCTTTCACTGATACGTTGCTAACATTGGAACGAAAAGAGGGTGTTGATTAGTGAATGTATCCCAGAGTTGCTTATCTGAAAAAATCGCGTTACTATTTCCTTGATGGGGCGTGACAGATTTTTTTGGAGACTCTACTCTTTCGTGAGAATCTAATGAATTTGTTGAATCTGATGAATTGTTCGGTTGATTACCTCCATCATCTTGGAGTAGTTGTTCGGGTGTAGCCTTCGGCCTTCCACACAAGGTGTTTAGCAACGCTGATGTCTGATTATGATTCATTTCGGATTAGATCTGGTTTTGCCCAAGCTATAGTTCTATCCAATTTGTCATATCCTGAAGCTTCTTGATATCATCGGAATGCCCGATAAACTTACTCTCGAGATCGACTAATTTTTTGTTGAAATCATCGGAGTGGCTAGTAATCCTATCCTCCAAGTCAATCAATTTTTTGCTGAAATCAGCCATGGACATCGATGACATTAAACGATTTTGTAGGGGTGTACATTTGTCTGCCAACTTTAATTTGATTTTTTTAAATAATTAAATTAATTTAATTTAATTATATAACATATAGTTTTTTTAATTAAATTAATTATATAACATATAGTTTTTAAATTGTATGATATGTATCTATATATTTAGATTATATATCATATATAATATATGTTATTATTGATTAACCTCTGTGGGTTATTTAAATTAATATGCTGTGGAAAAAAGACAGGTTCACGCGGAGCGTTTGGGGTGGCGTGGTCTGGGTGGAAAAGAAGACAGCGGACGATGGACAGCAGAACAGGGTGAGCAGAGGAGGGCGGACAGCGGAACAGGTGAGCAAAGGAGGGCGGATAGGTGCGGCTACGGACAGATGAAAGGGGAGGAAGCATAATTCCAGGACAATGGGCAACGCAAGGGAAAACGGACGACAGGCAGTAATACTGTGAATGTCAATGTCGAGGATTGAAACGCCTTTGACAAATACCCATTCTCTGACTTCAAATTCTCTTTTGGTTATGTTTTGGTCTGCTTGTTGCTTCATACGGTTTCTTGCATTATTCAAGTTTTCTTTTAGGGTTTGGACGATTTTTTGGGTTTCTTCTAGTTGGTTTCAAACAGCAAGTAGATTTGTCTGGACGATAGCTAGATCCTTCCATTTTGGGGGTTCATATCCATACAAGACAGCGGACAGTGGAACAGGGTGAGCAGAGGAGGGCGGACAGCGGAACAAGTGAGCAAAGGAGGGTGGACAGGTGCGGCTACGGACAGATGAAAGGGGCGGAAGCATAATGCCGGGACAGTGGGCAACGCAAGGGAAAACGGACGACAAGCAGTAATACTGTGAATGTCGATGTCGAGGATTGAAACGCCTCTGATACTTGATGAAACACACGAACTTAATAATTGAAAGCCATTGATAAATATTTTATTAATAATTGAATAGATAATATTTACATTTTGTGAGAGGCCCTGGCTATATACTGCCTTGGGTGCCTTGGGTGCATAATAAACTATAACTAACTAATTTTTTGTATGATAGTGCTCTAGCTATGAAAATTGGTGGAGAGGCTAAAGCACATGAGATCTCCAAGACCCAAAAATGGTTTGGACAGATAGTACCCAATTTGGGAGATATTAAAATAATTAATATTTTTAATGGAGTTCCTAAGTCTAGACTTAGGAAAAATAAAAAATTATTGGGTATTAATATAAAACTGGGTTAGAAGGTTCCAAAAGTCATGGATCAAGTCAAATCTAATCTTAACCGTTGATTAGAGATTTAATCTTGGTCGTTGAAGGACCAACAGGAAAAGTATAAGAGGAGGCTTGAGGGTCAACTGCAGAACACACCAAAGTGATCAGTCATTCTATTCTCTAGAGTGGGGTTTGCTAAGAGAGATAGAATCAATGATCAGTTGCAGCGAGGGGCAGTGAGTACGAGGCAGGGACAATGCCGAGAGACCAGAGCCAGGGAGCAGAGAGAGGCAGACACAGAGCCAGAGGGAGCCACACAGAGGCATAGAGACTGTGCAGAGCCAGAAGGGCCTACGACATCCACACAGAGGCTGCAGGAGTGATGCAGAGAGCCAGAGAGGCTACGCAGAGCCTCAGTAGGCTGACGCAGAGGGTTTCAAGCTGACACAGAGGCCAGCAAGGCTAACGCAGAGGCCAACAGGGCTCATGTTGAGCTTCAGATTGTGCTAGAGAGGGATTTCGTGGAGCAGGCTTTCCAAATACCTGTTCCCGAAGAGAGGTATTGCTGCCAGATTTTTTATCTCTGTTGAGATAGCCAGTTTGGCACCTAGTGTACTTAAAAAAGAACTGCTTCATAATAAAACCCTCAGATCGCTGCACTGGTTTTCCCGCAGCTATAACAGTGTCATTTGTGTGCCTGTTTCTATTTCCTTTAGTTGATGATCTATAATATGTTGAGCATGCACTTGTATTTATTTTCAGTATTTACATGGTAAATAACTTGTTAATAATAGAACAAGTAGGTAGGAATAAATCTGTAAAGTGCATTAAGGGTTTCTAACGTGTCAGACTTAGAAATTACAACAGTAAGAAGAAATCCAAGTTTGGTTTTTGAATGATCATGTGATTCCATTGCATCTCCTATGCATCTTAGTGGTTTGAATATACTCATGTATATCTCTGTGGAGGAAGGCTCAAAGCCTATAGAATCTGTGTCATCCAATTTTTTTTATACCTCTATGAATAAAGGGTAGGTCCAAGTCCCTTTTGATTTCCCGAAATGTATTTGAAGGATGAAGATTGTGGATTGGGATGAATTCGAGTCCCTGAACCGATCATTCAAGTTCACCGTGCTATAATATGATTATTTTAAGGTCCCACACATAAATCAAGATCGCATCCCCATGTCAATGGCCGACCCTTATTCAAAATTATGTCTCCTGTAAGATATATATGTTCGAAGGCCATGTAATATTTTGAATATAATTTGTCAAATGTGTCTCTTCGATTTTTGTGTTGACCCATGGAACAATCAAGCATTGAAGGGTGGCTATACTGCTAAGTTTATTCTTATCTCTCTTCAAGCTCATCATCTCTATGAAGTGGAATGAGCTTTGATCTGAGTAATGAAACTTTTTTTTCAAAAGGGTAATGACAGTTATACTTATGATCTTAAGCATGGACTCTTGATCTCAGTTGAATTTAGAGCATTAATCTAGCCAACTCCTATATGTTCCAAATCCAAGGCCTTCAAACCTAAGGTATGGAATTTCATTTGAATTTACAGTGTAATTATGTGTCACTTCTTTGCGGACTGAATATAAGATCTTCTACAATCTCCAACATTGTCATAGATAAGGTCAAACTATTTTGAGATTTGTGGTATGGAACTATTATGTATTGAGGAATAGATATTTGCCCAAAATCATGGCTATATACCCCTCATCTTGCAAAGGAGCTCTCTACTGGAATCTATAAATAATAAATTGATCCAGCACATACTTTTGCAAGGATATACAATTCAGATGCTATGTTTTGAAAGATTCATGACTCCTAATTTCAAAAGGAAGCCCTCTGAACTGTGATACAAGTCTGAAGTCATCTCAAAAGGATTAAAATGAGTTCCAAATGCTCCTTGAAGTCAAAACCTGTATATTTATATGCAAAAATCAAAACTGAAGCATGAGATGATGATCAAGAAGCCTCTGTTCAAAGGATATGGAGTCTCTCAGTCGTCCTAACTAATTTGTCTCATCTATTGAAAATCCAAATTTGTGCAATAGTCTCGTATCTGAAGGTATTATGAGTGTCGAATTTCTAGGGCTTGTAAGACCCTAGTCAAACTTTGAGAATTTTGAAGATTCTATGGCCTTTGGACACTCTAAGGTTTGAAGTTTTGAAATGTCTGACCTAATTCCTGAAATATCTTGATTCTAGAAAGGAAAGCCCTACATTTGCAAATGATAAAAGTGTAAGGATGAACATTGAACATATCCCTAAAGGCCTGATTTATGAAGATAAGTGTTAGGGTTTCAAAAACCTGGTCATTAGGGTTTGGAGTCAAAACCCTTTCAAGACAAGAAAAAAGGATGGAAATGAGAGTCCAGGGCCTATGGATTGATTGCTTCCACCTAAATAAAGGAACCTTAGATTTCACATCTTAATGTTGAGGTTGATTTGCAGGTTGGATTCAAGAAGACTAAAGATCAAGAGGGAGTTGTCATGATCTCAAAAACTAAGTATCTTGTATTTCTTTTATTGTTTTAATCATTACTGACATTGGATTGTTTATGGTTTGTAATCCCTAAGTAGGGTTTGAAGAAGAAAATCTAAGGCTTATGGTCCAAATTATGATCGCTTGAAAGAAGAAACCCTGTGGATAATGTAAATTTCTTTATGATGTGGATTTCTTGATGATAATGTAGAATCTGAACTTCCTAATGATGATATGTACTTTTTGATGATAACATTGACTCATTGATGATGTGGACTCCTTGTCGATGACAATATGGACTCCTTGATGATGTGGACTTGTTGATGATGATATGAACTCCTTGATGATGTGGACTTGTTGATGATGATGTGGATTTCTTGATATAGACAAGTTTAACTCCTTGATGAATTGAACAAGGTTAACTGGACCCAAGAAGACTGAGATCAAGAGTGAACTAACACACTCTAGGATAAGTACTTTCTTGATTGTTTCAATTATTGTTTCATTATGAGTCTCTTGTCTTTGTATATCTTTCCTAGTTGTATTTGTTCTTGCAATGGCCTCCTAGCAGGATTGCAGGATTATAATGAAGAGTGCCAACGTCTGCCAATCATTGGAAATGAATGGAAGAACCTCCTCTCGAACTTGGATCAATTGCCATAATCATGCTAAGTTGACCAGGGTACACTAGTCCAAGTGCATCATTTCGCAAATATTGTGGGGCAATGAACAAATTGTTGAAGGTGTTGAGGGTGTCCATGGCATGAAATGATGCTCTAACACATGATGGAGTCTTGTGACTCTCAACGCATCCCCTAGGCATGTCAATATGATCCTCTGGTGGGCTTGGCCCCAATTAAGTTGCCCAACCCATGATGAAACCACCTGCCACTTATATATAAGATACAATGTGCTTCCTCATCATCAGGTACAATAATTCATTAGTGCATCTAAGGTAGTTTGTTAATCAAGGGCACATTGAGACTTCATAATGGGTTTCCCTTCCAAATTTGGGGCTTAAGCTTGTAATAGTGTTACCTCCCTAGGTAGGAGTGGTTAATAAACAACCCTATTAGGTGTTCCCATCCCCTAATGGGACAGACAGGTCCAAGGTACATCCTTCTTTTGATAGGGGTCATGTTAATAACAATGAGATGGATAGGGATGCAAGGATCTCAACACCAAATGCCATGGGTTCAAGGATGGTCATAATGAGGGATGTCCACATATTTGGGTGTATAGATGTAGGAGGAGCAATCGTGGATACATGAACTACCCCAACCTTTGTTTTCCACCCTTCATTATTTGTCTTTTTCCTTGTATGATTTTTCTTTTTATTACTGCTCAAGGCTCTAGAAAATAAGATCATGTTGTGAGAGATATGTAACAACTATTACCCACTTAAGGTGGGACAATGCATCACCCACCAAGGGTTGGGATGTGCATGAGTTCCTTAATGATGTATGGGGCACTCAAGGGCCCTAGACACCAGGGTGATGCCCATGGTGAAGGGATAGAGCTCATGTCTGGTTTTTGTCGACATGCTATATTGAATGTCGCAAAGATCTTTTGCATTTTATGATGTTCTTTTCTTTTGTTTCTTTTTTCTAGCCATGATATGATTTTAACATTTTTATAGCTACATCAACCTTCGAGGCAATAGTTACAGGCCCAAATCAAACATGTGGCCATGGGGAGCGGATGTATGAGTGCCTTGTGGACCTAGAGAGAGAAGATGATGAAATAGGGCTTGTAATGTGCGGAAGGGAGTGAAAGATATGAAATGGGAAGACTAGACCATGCTACCAAAATCGGGGTTTCCCAAGAAGTGCCCTTCCTGAAGCTATAAGCCAAAAGGGGAGATCCCATGGGACTAGGATCGATCATTAACCCCCATTTAAGGTGAGGGAACAAAACTACAGTCAAAACTCCTCCTTCCAAGTCACTCAATAATCCATGCCCAATGGGCCCAAAGAAAAACAAGCATAAGCACCCGATTGCACAATGAAAAACATACCTTTAGGAATGGATTGCCCACCTTCAAACATATGCTCTCGACGGATGGGTGAGGGGGCATATGACCAGCTCAAGGAGTGGAGATCAAATGGCACAATATATTGGCTACACTAGTCGCTATCAAGGGTTGTTGGTTGCCAGCCAAAGACAAATATAGGAGAAAAATTCCCCTATGGCATCACCCACTTCTGGTGGGTAACAAGTCTGTCTTCATAATATTCTTTTGTACTTATAATGTTGAAATATAAATTGTATTTATAAAAGAATTTTTTTTATTTTAAGAATGTTCTTCATGCTTACAAGAAAAAGAAATTATTTATTTATTCAAGACAAATATTATAAGGCATGTTCTTCATGACCTTATAAAAGCGGGAAAATTTGAATTTTTGAATTAGTGATTTTGCCTCCACAAGAGTCCAAGTCAGCCCTCCAAGAGCCATGTTGGCCTACCCATGAGACACACCTGTTCACATGATCGAAAGGTTATAAATAAGCCTATTCACACTCCTCCAAGGACACACTTTGGATCACACATCTATCTCTTTTCAAGTGAAGAAGACAAGGAGTATTTTATATATATATAAGGGAAAGACATTATATATATACCCACACCGTGAACCCAGGCTGTGGTTCAGGTTACTTAGATATAATGTCTATTGATGTTTTATATACTACTAGTATTATAAACTATTTTTGTGACAAACATTGATTTATGCAATAAATATTGACATTAGACTTTAGCATATTCTAAATATATAAATAATAATATAGCATTCAATATACATATATTATTGATATTATTGATTTAATCATAGCAGCAAAATGATGTTATTTGCATACCAGCTTTCATGCAAACCCTCTTGGACAGCAAATAAATTGACATGAAAGTAGAGGTTTCAGTGGTAGAATAAGAACTTCATACCATCACAAACATGTCGTAAAGCCATTGCCGCTGCAGTTGACGAATCATCTGATGTGCTCAGTCCCCTTGTCAAAATTTCTATTAGTGCAGGTAGAAATGATAATGCGCTAGGTGCGCCACTCAGCCATTTTGAATAACATCCAATGGTTAGACAAGCTGCATCAAATTCCAGGCATTAAACTACAGACTGTTAGATAAAATAACCATCAAACACTTGGACACACAATTTCAACCAGACATATTTTAAGAAATAGCCCACCACTTGTGGATGCCTTGTTAAACATAAACTGCATCTAGATTGTTCAATACTGATGCCTAACTTCCTTCGCCAATTACCTGTCTGAAGAAGCTGAGGCTGAGGTGGAAGCTTTGATAAGAATCCCATTACCTACACCATATGAATAAAGACATTAATACTTTGAATCCTACATAGTACATATTAATATGTTAGGTGTGAATTTCTCAAATTGAACTGGAATATCAAATCAAGCAGTCTTTCTTTGAGTGAACTTGCTAACACTCGTAAATGAACAGCTCAAAAACAAACATATTCAAATAAGCCATTAATACGCTTCATGCAATATAACACTTATAGCTTCCCTCAGTTTCAATATATTTGCTCTATAGGTTTGGAATGCTTTTCAATGGCACTTTCTGCAAGGAATAATTATTTCAATCATTCATAAATATTATGGAACGTGTGTATGTTCAATGTAACTTGCTATTTGCACATCACTTGTCAACGATATATTCATGGGTTTTAAATTTCAACACAATTTGATATATTCTGATATGCTAGCAATGGTTATGCTGTATAAATATCCATCACACTCTTGTACAAGGCATTTTAATGATATATAATATCGTCAATCATATAGCTTTATGCAGCCCTCTTTTCAAAGTCTGGCCAGTTCAAAATGACAAAACTATATTGTACACAATTGTCACTGCATTATGTTCGACTGTTCACATATACAGGAGCAATTGCACCTTGAAAAAATGTGGGAAAGGACTGGAGCAATGCAACAATTTACTTCGGTGTTAGCTGTTGCACTTGCAACAAATAACAGGTTGATTTCTAAATGCCATATAATGGCAGACCAAACGTTCATCAACATCAGAAATCAGCAATGAATTTTTTTTAACCCAAAGAGATATCATCAGTTAACATATCTCAAGTGAGCACCTGTTGAGCAGTTTTCTGCATATGACCATGCATCGCAATTTCAGTATGCTTTAAGCTCAGGAGGCATACAAGAGAAATAACTACATTGTAAATGTACCAAATATGACAAATTGACCCACACCGAAGTGAGGAGTCACCCCTCATGAATTCCTTGTAGAATCATCTTCCAAATGATGTACTTGAAGCTTTAATTTGATTTCCATGTACGTAATCCTTGTCACGTACAATTCATGCCACTCCAGTTTTACTTATATGGGGTTTTGGAGAAGACATCATGCAGGTTGTAAAGATACAGATGAATTTTAAAACAAAAATCAAAGCACCTCACGCAAAAGCAATAAACTATAAATATATGACTGAACACTGTTTTTAGGTATATGTTAATTCAGGGTCAAAGGTTCAGAACTAGCAGTCGCAACAAATACATGGAATCCATACCTGAATGTTAAAACAAAAATTAAAGCAGCTCATGCGAAAACAATAAATTATAAATATTTGACTGAACACTATGCTCTTAGATATATGTTAATTCAGGGTCAAAGTCTCAGAACTAGCAATCACAACAAATACATGGAATTCCCCCCTTCCCCGATATAAGCGATGGTGGAACATTGTTTGTCAAAGAGTGCTGGAACACGCATGGTGGTGCTACCCCACAGCTACAACATTTGGCAACATGGGTGCTGTCACAATTGGTGAACACTTCTTCTGTAGAGAGGTGCTTGGCAACTAGCTCAATTTATTGTTTTGGACCTTTCGGTCTTCATATTTTGGTGTGTACACCGTAGATGGCCTATTTTGTAAACATAACTAATTGGTCATTATATTGATGACAATTGCTAGATAATCTATTTCATTCCATAAGTTAATAGTCTGCTTTCTATTATAAGGCTTAAAAGTTTGTATGTTTCTTTGTAATTGATACAATCTAGATTCTAGATGGTTGATGCTTGAATGCTTACCCATTTCTATAAAAAAATCAGCGAGGGTCCTTAAAACAAATTTTCAGCAACATCAGCAAACCGTGGAAAACATTAAAAAATGCAAAATATGTTCATTTCTTTCAGATTTTTAAACATATGAAACAACAACTTAAAATAAATACATTGACACATAAATATGAAGAAAGCACTGATATATATGATGTAGTGGATGTCAAATAAAAATGATACATCAAAAGTGATATGAAATCTTGTTAATCCCTGATAATTGTCCAATCAAGGACTCTAATGTGGAAAACCAATACAAAACAACATCACATATATAAATGTATCTCATCATCATGAGTTATATGTAGTAAACCAAACAAAACTACCAACTAGCTATCTGAGATAAGTGTCCTCTGCCCCTTTTACGAGAAAAGATGATGGGTTGTTTGTCAAGCATGCCCCTAGCAGTAGAAGGCCTTCGCCCTACACCTAATTTCAAACGATGATTGTTGGGTATGGAACTCTACTCTCCTATATATGTAGAACATGGTGTTGATGCTCCTGTTGACCATTGAAGGATACCTGAAGAATTGAAGACTCCATGTCCGAGGATATGTCAAAGAGTTCGTGTACCACCAGAGTTCAAAGATCATCAAAGCCTTTAAGCTCTTTCTTCTTCTTCTCATCTTCCTCTCTATTGTACTCAAATTATGCAAGCGCTACGGGGATGTTGTAAAGTGACGCTAGTATGATGAATCGAGTCATATATTAGGCCTAAGTAAACTTGGGACATTGTAATCAAGTGAGTTCACTCTAGGGAGTTTTTTATTTGGTTAATTATTAGTGTTTTTTTAGCTCTTAATAATTAATTGAGTTTTTTTCTCCCAGATATAACCCCAAAGTCGGAGTGCGGCTTGATGGCAAGGCCTTGGGTGAGTCTTGTTTTCTACAATCATTATATATTACCATACTAGATCACTCATAAAGTTACGCAAATTTTGATTAGGTCTATGGGTCATTTTTTTAATTTTTAGAATTTCCCACATGACAGAAATTTTAATAAATTATGAATGTAAATTGTAATAAGTGATGTCTAGAGAAGTTGTATGGGGTATGAATGCTCAAAATTACACCTCTATTCCTCAACTTTCTACTAAGACACACTTTGAGGGCTGAAAAATAAGTTATGGACCCTCAAAACCCACTTTTCCTAAGTCTATGGGAAAATGTGGCAATAAATTAGCCCAGAAATAAATTAAATGGAGAAAAATAAGAGAACTCCATGTGACAAAATGACTTGGAAATTATCTCAAGTCAGAGCAAGTCAAGAGGCAATTAAATGGTGATTTAGCACATGACATCTTCCATGAGATTTTGCACATGAGGAACTCAAACTCTTGGCTAGAAACAAAGAGATTGAATTTCCTAAGTGGCAGCATGAAGGGTCAACAATTTGGCAACTTGTGGTGGTAGATTTGATTGCTAAATTAGTAGACACATGTCTCCACTCTACGACAGTCCAACTCTCACACTTGGCACCAAAACTAACAGTCCAGCTCCACACCGTCCTGGACAGCATACGCAGCAGTTCAATGGGCAGTTTGACAGCCCTAGTTGGAGAGGTGTCACATTGTGGTCAACGTGGTTGAGAAAGAAGTGGAAGTGTGGCAACTTTCTTGCATTCAAAGCTCACACATGGCAGTTCATTTGAGAGATACACTGGGCCACCTTGAGGAGTTCAATTCACTTGAGGATACATGTGTCATGGCTACTCTACACTTGGATTCGATTTGCTCTCCTTGGGATCATCTCCATCTACACTTGTCACATGGCGTCTCTCTTGGGATTTGCTCCCATTTCTCTGTTTAAATGAGCTTTGGGTTCTCATTTTGCATCTTTGGAATGAGTTATTGTGCTTGCGGATGTTCTACCATTTTGTATACTCATCTTTCAATGAAATAACAAGACTTTCGGGTTCATATGTGGTCTCTTGCCTACAGTTTGATGGTATGATTTTGTGATTACATGCTTATGTTATACTTGCTCTAATTTCTATTTGTTATTTTTCATTAGCTTCATTGATCTGCTAGTGTTGAGTTGTGTTTCACTAGTATTTGGATTAGAGAGTTAATCTAGAATGGGATATCTTAGTCATTTTTGGTGGAATTGCTATGATTTCCTCTTCATCTTACTATCTAATCCCATATGAAAACTAACAAATCGTGTTAATCTTGTGTAGAAATTTGTGTAGATCATAGCTCAAGCATGAGGGGACATCCTAGTTTGGATTATCCCACTCTTGAGGATAAAGTGGAAGCATCTTACATATTTCTCCTACCCCAAGTCTTCATCATTTAGATTCTTACGCAAGCATCTCCCAAGATTTGATAGCAACCTACTTCAAAACTATTTTTCCAAATATTAGTTTGAGTTTTTGTTGATATATATCAGCTAGCATAGAGAATGAGGGATAGGAGTTATACTCAAAAACCTTGATGTAATACTTGTATATTATTTGTAAATAATTTTCCACACTTTTTCTCACTATTGCCCACTCACTCTGGTGATATTTTGCAGAAGTTTAAGAGTTGATCTAAAAGTTGTATTTTGCTGATTTTTGAGTGGTTTGGCAGAAAAATCAGATTTAGTTGAGGATTGTGTTCACCTCTTGTGTTGACAGGATTGAGGAAGCAAAGGCTTAAAACTACTTACTATTTGTTTGCAGGACCTTAGCACTGTTTTGGGAGCTGAAACTTCTAGGCCGAGAGCATTGGAAGACAGATTTTTAATCTAGGAGGAAAGCTTGTTTAAGGCAGCCTTCCTCCCTTGACAAGGGCATGGGCAAAAGAGGACTAGGCTCTCTTCTCTTGCACAAAGATTCACCTCTCTTGGAGGCTGATTTTCTTAATGCAAAAAGACCTTTAGCATTTTCAGATTTGAGAGCCTTCTTATTGTATTTCCTTAGCTATCAATTTTGCTTTTCAAGAAGGAGATCTAGTGTTTAAAAGCAACACACTTTGTAAAGATTCTCCTTGAAGTCTATTTGAGACCTTTTGAAGGTTTCTAATCTTTGTAACAAGTTAATACAAGATCTAATTTGCTTGAGGGAGCTTCGGAGATCTCTCCCATGGTATCCCTCCTCCCCATTTAGAGGGAGGATCTTTGCTTGTGGGTGGGTTAATCTTTTCTTCTTAGTTTAGTTTCTCTAACACTTTTTTGTTAATCTCATTGCTAATCTCACTCATGCATGATTAGTTTCTTAACATAACACTCATATCTAGTTTCATTTTTGCATACCTTGAGCTTAGCTTAGTTTGCCATTTCTATTACTTGTATGCTTGTATTATGCAATCTACTGCAAGCAAGTATTTCACATTTATTTGGCAAGCTTAGACTAGTTTAATTTATCCATCTACTTGGTTTCACAAGTCTCTTGAATACAGTGCTTCATAATCTTATTGTGAATTCATGCTTATGTGGCAAGCTTTTGACTATTGTTAAAGCATTCTTGTGTCACTTCATTTGAAACAATTTGGCATCTATTTCATTTACTTGCAAGCAATCTATTTGGAACTTGTGGAGCTAAATTGAGCTAATTTTCACTTTCACTTTTCATTCAAGATATTGATATCATTTACTTGAGCATTACCTTTATTTTTAAGCATTGACATCCATACTTCTCTTTGGAAACAATAACATTCACTCAAGCATCTCATTAAGAGTTTTAGTATTAATTTGCATGTCTGAAACTTACCTCCAAGCATAAGTTTGGTGACTGGTCGTATAGACAACATAGGACCAAGTTTTCCTTGAAAACTTCTTCCATTTGGTACAGAGTAAGGTAAAGTGCATGACCCTGCAGTTATGAAGGTGGCTTTGTCGCCTTGTAGGAACAATGGCATGTATGATTTGTAAGAATTAAGGGAAGGTTATTGTTAACAACGAACCAATGTCTCCTCAGCCCCACTTCCTTGCAAGTCACCCCAATCCTTACCCCTTGGTTAGAGCTTGAAGGGAGAACTTCTCACTTTATGATAGGCATATAGATTAAAACTAACCAAGATAATTGCATACCACATAAATAAGTTGCACATTATTTTTCTAATTTAGTAATCTTGTGAGCATTTTAAGCTTTAATTGCAATTTTGTTATCTCATGTACTCGTTATTTTGATGGTTTCTTAGCTCATGGTTATTTTGATATCATTATCTATTGCTACTTGAGCATTTCCATTGCAAGTACTATTTCATTTTATATTTGCAAGTGATATTCATTTGCTCATCTTGATCTAACATTGGTTTTGCAGGATTGTCTATCATTGTGTTTTTGAATTTCCGTATGAGCAAGCACTTGTCATTTACGTTGAGCAATTATTTGTTTAAGCATCAGTCTACACTCTTTATCCATTGAATATATCATTCAATATTGCTCATATATTTATATGCTTGTTTACATCTTGAAATCAAGTTATCTTTGATAAGTACTTCCATTAACCTTAATCTCCTAGAACCTCACATTTCATTTTATTAACCTTCTTAGGGACCACCCCCCTTAGCTTAACTACGAGAGAGCTTTAACGGAGAGAGTTGAGATTAGGTGATAGACCCTTCTCTTAGTTTGCCACAAAGATCAAACCTTGTGGGGTTGAGGATTTTTCCCACATTCACCTAGGTGTGCAAGCGAGGCGGCAACAACTCCCACATTCTCCTCCTCTTCCAGCTCCTCATGCTCCTCCCTCGAGTCCTCCTCCTCTTGTTGCCCCTATACTAATGGTTCATCCTCTAACAACGCAGGTGACTCCTCCATGATGGGAACCTCAAACTCCACCATCCACTTAGACAATACATCAATATTGTCGAAAGAAATGGCATCCACATATGATGGTTTCTCTATTTTCTTCACCTGAAGTCAGAGATTATAATGGACATACACCAAGTCAATAAGGCATGAGAACTTCAACCTATAAGAATGTCATAAAAAATCAATGATTCTTAACACTTGAGGGTCATAAATTACAATAAATGTAATTTCTCAATTAAGGTTTAAAGTTCTGACCTATTGCACTTCTTTGAGCGTATACACTCCAATTGCACTCACACCTCGAAGCACAACAAGTCTGACTGAGGATTTTAATGGCCAATTTCTGCAAATTTGGTACCCTTGCACCATAGCTTCACCATCAAATTCTACAAAAAAAAAAAACTTAAAAACATAAATAAAATTTCAAATAAAGCATAATTGAATTTAAAAGATCCAGAAATCTAAATTATTAAATTCTAATGAGTCATGACTTGTCGCTTACATGACATGGTTCTTTCATGAATAGCATCATCAAAGCCAAATAGTCCAACGCCATCCAGATACATCTCTATCTTGCGATTGATTTTGCTGTGAATCTCAAGATTAGGTACCATATTATGAATACAAGTATGGAACCCTTCCATCAACTCACATAATCAGAGCCTACATAACAATAATAATGTAAGGGCACAATAATAATAATAGTGGGCTTCTATGGGGCACAATAGTAACAATATGGGCACTACATGGGTACATCAATATAATAAGTGGGTTGTACTAATAACAATAAGGGGTTACTCTAGCAGTATAGGGGCCTAACATGCCCCTCTCCTTCAAAAAGTGTTGTCCTCAACGCTTGAGTAGTTCTTAATGCTTCTGTATAAAATTACAATCCTCCCATGTGGAATCTTCAGCAGATAAGTTCTTCCACTTGATAAGATACTCTGAAATTGATTGATTTCGCAGTTGTCGAGTTCTTGTTTCTATGACTGCTTCTGATTCCAATATAATGTTTCCTTCCTCGTCAAGTTCTGGCAATATTGTTTGAACTGGGAGATTATCGCCTATAACCTTCTTTAAACATGAAACATGGAAAACTGGGTGCAATCGAGAAGCTGCAGGAAGCTCCAAGTTGTATGCCATAGTACCAATCTTTTGCAACACCTTGTACGGACCATAATACTTTGGTGATAATTTATATCCTTCTTAGCTTGCTTGAGGAACATTTTCTTATATGGTTGTAGCCGTAGGAATACCCAATCACCTACATCAAAACTTCTTTCACTGCGATGTTGATCTGCCTGTTGTTTCATTCTATTTTGTGCCAACACGAGGTTATCCTTTAAGAGTTTGAGGACTTGTTGTTGATGTTCGATGTGATGTTCCACTGCCTGAACCTTAGAATTTTCTCTTAAATATGATGTGATGGATGTTGGTTGATACCCATAAAGTGCCATAAATGGGGTCATTTTTGTTGCTGTATGGAAGGAAGTGTTATACCACCATTCAGCCAGAGGCAGCCATTTGACCCATTGTGTCTGTTTATCAGATACAAAGCAACGAAGATATCCTTCCAAACATTTGCTTACTATCTCAGTTTTCCCATCAGATTGAGGATGATAAGATGAGCTATGAGCTAACTGAGTACCAAGACAAGAAAATAATTTTGTCCAAAAATTTCCAGTGAAAATGGATCTCTGTCACTTACAATAATCTTTGGATTTCCATGTAGCTTTTGAATTGTTTCCATAAATGTCGTAGAAACTGTACTAGCTTTAAATGGATGTGATAATGCACAAAAGTGTGCATACTTGGTAAGTCTATCAACTACCACCACGATGACACTCTTTCCCTCAGACTTGGGTAAACCTGTGATAAAATCCATTGAAACCTCCTCCCAAAGTTGGCTTGGGATGGATAAAGGTTGTAATAGACCCGGTGTCTTAATTTTTTCAACTTTATTTTGTTGGCAAACCAAACATTCCGCCACAAACTTTTGAATATCTGTTTTAAGGCCATCCCAAAAAAATTCCTTCTTAACCCTGTGGTAAGTTTTTAAAAATCCTGAGTGCCCTCCTAAGGGAGAAGTGTGCAATTCCATAAGAATCTTTTGTTTTAGCTGGGAATTCTTACAAAGGTATAAGAGATCTTTGTACCATAACGAATCATTTTCCAGCTAAATGTATCAGACATACTAGAATCTTGTTGTAACTTTCGAATAAGTGCCCACAGTTCTTCGTCATTCTTCCATTCCTCCCTTGCTTCATTTATCCAATCTGGTGGATAATAGAAATGGCACACAACAATGCTTCCACATCCTCATCCTTTCTTGAGAGTGCATCTGCCACCACATTTTGCTTCCCTTTTTTGTAGATGATTTCAAAGTCATAACCCAACATCTGTGTGACCCACTTTTGTTGCTCCTTAGAGGATAATATTTGTTCTAAAAAGTATTTAAGGCTACCATGATCCGTTTTTACCTTGAAGTGTCTTCCCATTAGGTAGGGTTGCCATTTCTTAAGTGCATGGAGTATTTCCAACATTTCCTTCTCATAAATAGCTTTGTGTAAAAACTTTCCCTTGATTGGACGACTTTCAAAAGCAATGGGTCTTTCATCTTGCATTAAAACAACACCAATTCCATTTCTTGAACCATCACATTCCACAATAAAGGTTTTTGTGAAGTCTGGTGTAGCTAAGACAGATGCTTGGCACATTGCCTCTTTAAGATGTTCGAAGGCCTTTGTTGCTTCTAGAGTCCATGAAAATGCATCTTTCTTCAATAATGTTGTTAGAGGTGCTGCTATTCTCCTATAATTCTTAACAAACTTGCGATAATACCCTATTAACCCGAGAAATCCTTGCAGATTCTTTATGGATGTGGGGATTTTCCATTCCTTAATGGCTTTAATTTTGCTAGGGTCTACCTTAACTCCTTCATGAGATACAATATGACCCAAATATTCCACCTCTTGTACTCTAAGAAACATCTGGATCTTTTTGCATATAATTGTTTCTCCTCCAATAGTTGTAGCACCTTGTCAACATGTTCAACATGATCCTTCTAAGACTTCCTGTAGATTAGCATATCATCAAAAAATACTAACACAAATTTTCTAAGGAAGGGTTTGAAAATGGAATTCATCAAACCTTTGAAATGTAGAAGGTGCATTGGTAAGGCCAAAAGGCATGACCAAAAATTCCTAATGACCCTCATGAGTTCTAAATTCTATTTTTGGAATGTCTTTAGTCTTCATTCGGATTTGATGATATCATGAACAAAGATCTAACTTGGTGAAGTAAATTGATCCATGTAATTCATCCAATAATTCATCAATGACAGGAATAAGAAACTTATCTTTAATAGTTATCTTGTTGACTCCCTACAATCTGGACACATGCGCCATGATCCATCCTTCTTGTGCACCAATACTACTAGAGTAGAAAAAGAACTTTGACTATGTTGAATTATACCAGCCGCTAGCATTTCTGCAACCATACGTTCAATTTCACTCTTTTGGACATAGGGATATCTATACGGCTTGATGTTTGGAGGAACACTTCCTGGAATTCGATGAATAGCATGATCATGATCACGCACACGTGGGAGACCTTTGGGAGTCTCAAATACCTTGGAATGATTGTCCAGGACTATTTGGAGATCTGGAGAAATAGATGATTCCGATGTGGAAAGATCTAACGAACATAATTGTGCAATTACACCTCTTTGTTCCTTTTTTAGAAGCTTTGTCATACCATTAGAGCTGATTATCTTTCCTGGTTTCCCTGCAATACCCCTTAATTCAACTTCCTTTCCTTCCGTAGAAAATTTTATGAAAAGTTCTTGAAAATTAAAAGCTATTGTACCCAAGGATTGTAGCCATTGGACTCCTAGTACAACATCAGCACCTCCCATTGGAATGGAAAGCATTGGGCTAGTCAATACATATTCTCCCATGGATAGCTTGACATTATGGCATTTTCCAGACCAATTTATTGTTCCTCCATTTGCAATCATCACTTGACACTCTGGTGCTAGATATAGGAAGCAATTCAATTCTTTTGCTACCTTACAATGAATAAAATTGTGGGTACTTCCTGAATCATCAACACTATTACCTTTTTCTTCTTGATTTGTCCTTCTATCTTGATGGTTTGAGGAGTGGTAATTCCCACCAATGCATTATAAGATATGGTTGGATCCATTTGTTCTTCATCTAGGCTTTGTTCCTGGAGTATATCCTCTTCTTTTGACCTTTCTTGCTCCTTTTCTTCTTCCTCTTCACAATCTATGTAGAATAATTTCTTCTCAGCACACTTATGACCTTTAGTGTATTTGCTATCACAACTGTATTAAAGCCCTTTTGCTCTTTTTTCTTCCAATTGTTGTGGTTTCAACCTTATAGGTTGTGGAAGACTAGGGACAACACTTCCATCTTTATAGTTGTGAGTGGTATGCTTCTTGGTTGCCATAATTTTGCTTTCCATTTTTCTTGCTAACATGAATGCCTTCTCTAATGAATCAGGTTCCCACAGGCGAACATCATGTTGGATATTATCCTTTAAAGACCCTATGAACACATCAATCCTATGCTCCTCTGGAATATCTTTTACCCTTATGTTCAATTTTTGGAACTCCTCAATGTGCTCATTATTGAACCCTTTTGTTTGAGACTTATCAATTGGCTAAAAAAAGTGTTGCTTTTTGTATCCTCATAATGTGCTATCAATTCTTCCGTAAAAATTGCACATACAAGATCAAAGCCATTGATACCATACAAACTGATTTGGTTCCAAATATAAAGTTGCAATACGTACCTTTTGTGTGTTTTGCACATTATTGAGATCGAAAAATTGTTCCATCTGTAATATCCATGTTATGGGATCCTTACCATCAAACTTCCTCATACCGATTTTTTGAATATGATGGGTCTTCGATCGCACATTAGAGTCTATGGAATCATGATTAACATTCTTTTGTTCTCATCATGAGTTTCCTTTACTACCCTTTCACCCTTAGTGACCATTTCTTGTAGCAGCTTATTCATATTTATTTTCAATTCGTC